>JAHDVE020006228.1:0-12296 GCA_022606495.2 Halesus radiatus
CTTATGGCAATATGGTGGATTACCGAGGCAATTCCCATACCCGCTACGGCTTTACTGCCCATATTCCTTTACCCAGCCTTAGGAATAATGGGGGCTAAAGAGGCCTGCGCCTCGTATGCCGACGATGTAATTTATTTGTTCATGGGCGGGTTTTTTCTGGCTGTAACTATGGAACGCTGGAACCTGCACCGACGCTTAGCTTTGCGCACAATCATGCTGGTGGGCTCTAGTCCAGCTAAATTGGTGCTTGGTTTTATGCTGGCCACGGCTTTTTTATCTATGTGGGTTAGCAATAGCGCCACTGCCATGATGATGGTGCCCATTGGGCTGGCGGTTGTTTCTGAAGTTACGGATCTTACAATCGAACAAATTCGCCAAGGCTCCACCGGCGTGCCGCAAGGCGACCTTAATTTTGGGCGTGCGCTTATGCTAGGCATTGCCTATGCGGCTTCAATCGGTGGCATGGCTACCATTATAGGCACGCCACCCAATGCTATTTTAGTGGGCGCAGTTAAACGCCTGTATGGCTATGAAATTACCTTTAGCCAGTGGCTTAGTTTTGGAGTTCCTTTTGCTAGCATTATGCTCATGCTAGCTTGGGTTATTTTGGTTAAGTTTCTTTTTCCGAGCAAAGCCTTTAACAAAGGCGATGCGGGATCGCTTATTACAGAGGAATATAAAGAGCTTGGACCAATGAGCAGGGCAGAAATATGCATTTTACTAATTGGCGGCAGCATGGCAGCCCTTTGGATTTTGCGCGGCTTTGTGCTTAAAAATATTCCTGCGCTGGCTATGGTGGGCGATTCTACCATTGCCATTGGCGGGGCTTTGGCTCTGTTTGCCTGCCCTGTTGATTTTCGTAAAAACATTGCGCTTTTAGATTGGAAAACTGCGGTGCAAATCCCTTGGGACGTTGTGCTGCTTTTTGGCGGCGGATTAGCCATAGCCGCTGGTTTTCAGCAAACTGGGCTTACCGGCTACATAGCCCACGCCTTTAATAATTTGCAAGGTATGCATGTTTATTTATTGCTTACTCTTGTGGTGTTAGTTACCGGAACTGTTACTGAAATGACCTCGAACACGGCTACTGCCAACCTGTTTATTCCCGTTATGGGTGCGGTGGCCTTGGCTTTGGGCTTGAACCCCTTGGGGGTAATGATTGCCACCGGTATTGCGGCATCGTGCGCTTTTATGCTGCCTGTGGCCACCCCGCCAAACGCAATTGCCTATGGCAGTGGGTGTTTTAAGATTAAAGACATGGCTATGGCGGGCATGTGGATGAACATTGTAAGCATTATTATTGTGCCACTTTTGGTGTACTTGATTTTGCCCCTGTTTTGGGGCGAACCGCTTGATGTTGTGCCGGAGTGGGCAAAATCGGCTTTGCAATCTAATTACTAAAAAAATTGCACTTCACTTTAAAATATAAATATGGCATAGATGCCAATCGTTTATAGACATTAACATGCATTATATACAGTAATAGGTAAGTTCATGAAGGCACAGATTCTGCCAGAAATACATTTGCAAAAACGCACTGGCCTTGCGGAGGAGCTGGCATCTATTTTGATGAGCCGGGTGCGTAGTGGCGATTTTAAGATAGGCGATGTAATGCCTTCTGAAAAAGTGCTTGCCGAGGTTTATCAGGTTAGCCGCACGGTAGTGCGCGAGGGCTTAGCCCGCCTTAAGTACGAAGGTATTATTATATCTAAGCGCGGCAAAGGATCAATAGTTGTTGGGGCAAAACCAAAAAAGGGCTTTGACCTAGAAAAAAGTGACGATATAAATAGTTTTTTTGAGTTCCGCATGCTGCTAGATAGCGAAGCGGCAGCTATGGCAGCAGTGCGGCACACTAAAGACCATGTGGCTAGGCTTAGGGAACACCTTGATGCCTTAGAGCAGGCAGGGGAAGAGCAAACCAATAATGCCGACCCCGATTACCGCTTTCACATGATTATTGCCGATGCTTCTGATAATGAATACATAAAGGCGGCCTCGCATCAACTTTCTACAAAAATGTGGTCGCACCTTTACAAGGCCAAGATGTTTCCGCATAACCAGCAGGTTTATGCCGAACATATAGCAGTGTATAAAGCAATTATTGCCCGTGACCCAGCAGCGGCAAGGGCAGCCTCGCTTACTCACTTAATTGGCAGTGCGGCTAGGCGCGGCATAGAGCTAGATGTGCGGCACCTTATTTGGAAGCCAGAAACACTTTCGTATTTGTAAAATAGAAACAAAAAATTTTACTTTGTAGATTAGCTTTGTTTTGTAAAATAAGCTTTTTACAGAACCAACGTTGAAAATTAATTTTGTAAAATAAATAAGAACTAGCCCTAATTTTTGGGGCTAGTTCTTTTTTAAATGCAATAACATTTTTTAATAATAGCTCAATGCTTAGAATGCTTAGAATGCTTAGAATGCTTAAAATGCTTAAAATGCTTAAAATGCTTAAAATACTTAAAGTTATTCAAGTGTATAAAGTTATTAAAAATATTAAATTTATTCGCATGAATTATTTTAGTAGAATGTCATTCTTAATCAAAAGGCTAAAAAAGCCGTTCTACTTAATGTCTTCAAGGCTGCGCCCGCCTGTACGCTCGCCAAACAGGGCAATCACAACTATTGGTAGCGCAAACAGCACCGCAGCAGTATTAAACAGTGCTGGAATATCTTGGTTCATGCCGTGAACAACACCGCCAAAAGTAGCAATGATAGTAGGAATAACTAAGTTTGAACCAGAAACAGAAAGCCTTGCAATTGCGTTATGCGTTCCGGTTGCTGTATTGCGCATACGCGTGGGGTATGATTCTGCGGTATAGCTAAACACCATAAAAGCAGATGCCATGTTAAAAACGCTAAGCGAAAAGCCACAAACAGCAACAAAGTAAACATTTTCGGCAAATATACCAAAAAGGTAGGCGCATACGGCAGCAAGCCCAAAACAACACATTATAGGAATTTTCCTGCCGCCTTTGTCGGCAATAAGCGAGGCGAGGTAGCACCCAGCGGGCACGCCGCAACTAATAATGGTCATAATGGTGAGCATGGTGGCTTGGTCATAAACCATTAGCGCTTTGCCCGCAGCATCTATCAAGGGAGCTCCGGTAACGGAGTCTAGCTTAGGAATAGTGGCAAGTAGCTTGCCTGTCCAGCTTGTGAACATGAACCCAGCGGGAACCGTACACATAAAAACACTTAGCAAAACCAAGGTGCGGCGAAGGTAATTGGGGCTGAGCATATCTGTCATATTGCGCATAACGTTGGTGCGTGGCGGCAGCTGCTTTGCCATTTCAGAAAGGTCAATATCTTGCCCCGTAATCTCTTTAACAATGGCCTCTGCCTCTGCTTGCCGGCCTTGAGCAACAAGCCAGCGGGGTGATTCCTTAAGATACTTAAATGCAAGTACAAGGCCAATAAAACCAATGCCGCCAAAATAAAAAATATAGCGCCATGCCTCGGGCGAAATGGGCACAATGATTCGGCATAAGAAAGCGATTACAGGAACAGCACAGAACCCAACAGCAGCTACAAGACCCTGCCATTTACCGCGTGATTCTGAAGGTGCCATTTCTGCAATATATGCCTGCGAGCAAACCATAAGGCAAAAAACCCCAAAACCGGTCATAGCACGGCTGAACACGAACAAAGGGAAGCTTTCGATTGGTAAACCGTTAATAACGGAACAGGTAGAAAAAAGCGCAATGGCAAACAAAAATGTTTTTCGGCGGCCAATAATGTCGGAAATAACCCCGCCCAAAAATCCGCCAGAGGTCATGCCTATAAAGTACCAAAACATGATCGTTCCCATAGCTTGGTTAGAAGCCGCTTTATCAAGCCCCCATGACCCAAACACCGCGGGTGCGATGAAACCAAAATTCCAGTTGTCCATCTGCTCAAAAAAATACGCCAGCATAATGATGAAAAAAATTACTTTATGGTAGCCGGTTACAGACATTCCATCAAAATAGTTGTTTACTCGCCGAGCCGTACTTGTGCCCGCAGCTGCGGGTAAGCTGTTAGCTGCCATGATGCCTCCTAAAATAAGAAGTTGTCTGGCAGTAAATCTGCCAACGCATGTTCCTATAACCAGTCGTAAAAATCTAAAAAAAACAGGCTAGTTGCCAATAAAAGTTTCTTTGCCCCTGCCCCTGCCTAAACAACAAACAATAACTTATAAGTTCATAATTTCACAACTGACAGCAAATGGAAAAGATAACTGTCACTTTTTGAACATTTCACTTTTTTATTTTCTTTCTTCCAATAATAAAGCAGGGAAGATTATATCTTCCCTGCTTTATTATTTTACAGGTTCAAGTAGTAAGTAAAAAACAGCTTGCCAAGGGCGCTGTATCTTAATTTTTTTCTTCAGCGTATTCGCGCAGTTTTTTTAGGTCATAAATAACTAGTTCCTTGCGGCTGTAATCGCCAATAACGCCTTCATCACGTAAACTCGTAAAGGCTTTATGCAGCGAACCACGATGAACACCCAACATGGAGGCTAAATCTTGCTGGGTTAAGTAAGGAACAATCTTATCACCCTCGCGGTTGTGAATAGACATAGTATAGAGCAGGCGGCAAACGTTGGCAAAGGTGCTGTATACCCCAGATGAACTGAGCTGACCAAAAAAAATTGTGCATTTCAAACTGGTAGAGTCAAGCCAGTTGCTAATAAGATCTGGGTATTTAACAATAAAAGATGGCTGGCGCATTTCGGCAATAGAAAACCGCACAGCCTCAACACTCTCTAAGCAGGTAAAAATACAGGTTTGTGTTCCTGTAAGGGCGGGCATATCATTAAAAAAAGAATTTCTGCCTACATAAAACAAAACTTTTTCTTGCCCATTCGCGGCGGGGTAAGAAAGCCGCACCATTCCCTTTTGAATAAAATAAAAAACCGCACAGCCTTCAGAATCGTTGTTGTCTACAATCGCCCCGTGGGAAAAAATAACTCGGGAACCTAAGTGTACCACACGTTGCCAAGGCAAATTGCAATTTTTGATGATGATGGGATTAAACAGAGAGGTATCCATTATTGCTCACCTCAAAGACATCGCTTGCGTAAGAGGGTTTGCTGTTTATAAGCAAGTCAACTCAAGGTAAAAACCAGTAATCACCCACATATTCTACTGATTGCATTTTCTTTGCCAAAGTATAGTAGAGCGTGTTTTTAAAAGCAAGCTTTTCACATAAAATGCCTGTTTATATTAAACTTTAACAACAAATTACAGGAATCTAATGTACTATTGACTCAAAAGATTACAGACGATCTTAGTTGTTAACTCAAAAGATCACAGACGATCTTAGTTGTTGATCCAAAAAATAAAAAGTGATCTTAGTTATTGAAGGGTAACATCAGATTACAAGGAACAAATGTATTTATCTAAGACTCCCTTAAGTAGATCTTCTGGAGCAGCGTGTAACATTAGATTACAAGGAACGAATGTATTTATCTGCCATTAAGGCCGCAATGGTGCCATCGGCAGCCGCTGTGGTTAGTTGGCGAAACTGCTTTTCGTTTATGTCGCCAGCAGAGAAAACCCCTGGCACGTTAGTTTGCATGTTTGCATCTGCAAGCACATAGCCCTGTTTATTGAGCGTAAGAATACCAGAAACTTGTTCCGAATTTGGTAGCTGCCCAAGAAACACAAATACACCGTCTACCGGAATGGTGGTGCGTTCTTGCGTTGCTATATTTTCAAGAATAGCACCAGTTAAAACATTGTTTTCTATTACCAAGTCATGCACTTTAGTTTCTTTATGGGCCACTACATTGTTGTGCCCTAGCAACTGCTGCTGGGCCTGCTGGGCGGCAAAAAAGCAGGGCATAGCCTCTATAAGGGTTAGGTGGCTCACGCCAAGTTGCAAGAGGTAAAGCCCTTCGTCAAAGGCGCTGTTGCCACCGCCCACCACCAGTACCCGCGCCCCTTTGTAAGGAGCGCCATCGCAAATGGCGCAGTAGTGCACTTGTTCTGGCTCAAAGGGCACGTCCAATGGAATGGGCTTTCGCCCTGTGGCATAGATAATGGCCTTGCCTTCATACACGGCTTCATCAGTAACAATGCACTTAGGCTGGGTTGCCAGATTCAGCTCTATAATCTCGCAGACCTCTTCAACCTCTACCCCCAAAGCATCAATTTGATTGCGCACGTTTTGCATTAGATCCATGCCGTGTACTGTTGTGTACGAAGGGAAATTTTCCACCGTGTAAGTAGAATTGGCAAGGCCACCGGTGATATTGGATTCAAGAATCACGCAAGAATGGTTGGCACGGGCAATATAAACAGCCGCGGTCATGCCCGCAATGCCCCCGCCAATTATTACAACATCAAACTGTTTTACTGGCTTCATACCGGCCTCCGCTATTTTGCCTGATCAAAAAAACTAGACATTTCACGGGGATTCATTAACCCCTTTTTGCTGGCAACGCCTTTGCCACCTTTAATAACCACAATGGTGGGGGTGCGTTCAGCCTCATATTCCTGCATAGCTGCGGGTTCTTCTTCGCTGTCTATGGCAAAAAGAGCGACTTCTGGGCGCTGAGCCCCAAATTTTTCCAAAACTTTTTCCATATTCTTGCAATGTGCGCACAGTTTTTTAAAAAAAATTATAACCCCTTGTTCAGTGGCTGCAATGGTTTCTTTATAATTGGCAGATGTAAGCTGTGTAAGCATGTAGCCTCCGTGGGTTATTTATAATTTTAAGTTTAACTTGCCAAATGGCTTTATATGCCGAGTCTTTCTTATTGTTAATATATAAAATAGTCATACTGGAAATAGGCTTAGGGTAGTGTTACTTTAACAACATTGTGATAAAAAAAATAAGGCAATGCTCAAAGAATGAAAACATATTTATCATTAAAAATCAAATAGATAAATAAATTTATAAATAAAAATGTAAAACAGTGCAAGAAAAAACGGCTAAATGTTGTAAAGAAGACATTATAGCAGGCGTGAGAAGCGTAGTTTGTGAAAAAAGAGACAGGTGCCACACCAAGGGCGGGTGTATGGCACGAATAGCTGTCTGTTTTTATCTTGGTGGCACTAAAAAAACACCCGAACTAAAACGCCTTAACCCCTCTCCCCTTTAAAAGGAGCATGCGCCATGTCTGAAAAAAAACTTGCAAAAAACGTCGTTTTCATCATGCTGGATACCCTTCCCTTTAACTACCTTGGCTGCTACGGAAACAAAGTGATCAAAACGCCAAACCTTGACCGTTTGGCTCGCAATTCCACTGTTTTTGAAAACGCCTATAGCGAGGGTTTGCCCACCGTTCCGGTGCGGCGCTGCCTAATGACAGGGCGCTTTACTCTGCCTTATGGTGGCTGGCAGCCTCTTTCTTTTGACGACACCACCCTTGCCGATATTATGTGGGGTCGCAAATGGCAAACCGCGCTGATTTACGACACCCCGCCTATGCGTCTGCCTAAATTTGGTTACGCCCGTGGTTTTGACTTTGTGGAGTTTCAAGCTGGGCACGAGCTAGACCACAGCACCTTTGCAGATGTTCCTTTGGATCCAACTTGGAATGCCGAGCAGTATACTTCGCCCACCATGGTGCGAGACAAAAACGGCGAATTGATTGACGAAGACAGCAAAGCGCTTCTTACCGAACTCGACCTATTTTTACGGCAATTTCAAAAACGCCGCACCGATGCAGATACCTATGTAGCCAAGGTAACATCAGCAGCCACCAAGTGGGTAACTAGCACCCGCAACAAAGAGCGCCCCTTTGTGCTGTGGGTTGATTCTTTTGACCCCCATGAGCCTTGGGATCCACCGTCTGTTTGGGCGGGCGAGCCTTGCCCCTATGACCCAGATTATGAGGGCAACCCCATAGTACTTACCCCTTGGACACCTACCGAGGGCAGAGTTACTGAAAAAGAGGCCGCACACGTTCGTGCCCTGTGCATGGAAAAAATTACCGTGGCAGACAAATGGGTGGGCAAATTTTTAGATACCCTTGAAAAAGAAGGTATTATGGACGAAACCCTTATTATAGTCACCTCGGATCATGGCCAACCCATGGGAGACGGCGAACACGGTCACGGCATTATGCGCAAGTGCCGCCCGTGGCCATATGAAGAGCTTGTGCATGTGCCCCTTATTGTGCATATGCCAGGCGCAAAAGCTGGTCAGCGCATTAAAGGCTTTGTACAAAATGCCGACATAATGCCCACCATTCTAGACGCTCTTGGCCTTATGGGCGCCGATAAACCAGACAGCGGGCACGGCTTCCCAGTTTACGATTGGTCAGATGTGCAGGGTGAAAGCCTGCTGCCCCTTGTTTTTGGTGAAAAAGATAGCATTCGCGATCACGCCATTGCGGGGTATTACGGCAAATCTTGGTCTATAATTACCGAAGATTATAGCTTTGTGCATTGGCTGACCAACGACTACAAAGATATTATTTTTCTTCGCGGCGAACTGCGCGATGATGAAGAGATGTGGAGCTGCACAGCGGGAGCCAAGGTTATTGTGCCAGAAAATGATCAGCTATTTGATCGGCGCAAGGATCCCTTCCAACTAAACAACCTTATTGATAAAAAAGCCGAAATTGCTGAAGAAATGCTGCAAAAACTTAAGCTACGCATAGGCGAGCTACGCAGCTCTTAAGCAAAAACTCAAGCTGCGCATAGGCGAGCTACGCAGCTCTTAAGCAAAAACTCAAGCTACGCATAGGCGAGCAGTGCAGCGCTTAGGCGCATTAGCCCCACGATCTTTAGCTCTGTAAAATAAGGGGTGTTCCTTTGGAAAAAGGGCACCCTAATTTTTTATGCCATTGCTTTTTTATGCCATTGCTTTTTTATGCCATTGCTTTTTTATGCCATTGCTTTTTTATGTCATTGCTTATTGAGCTTCCCCCGCTTTGCTGCTTACATTGGCAATGCGAACATTCCACTGCAAAATCTAACTTTTTGTTTGGTAGCATCTCCCACGCACCACTGCATTTTGCCCAAATTTGCGGCGCAAATTATCCATAGCCTTATCTAGCGAGGCCTCTTTGTGTTCATCTAAATTTTTGGGCACCAGCCGTTCGGGTCTTTCGGCTATAATCCCAGGTAAACTTAGCATATTTTCTTCTGGCTGTTCGTTGCCAAAGTTAGATACCCCCACCCCAATTAGGCGTATTTTTTCCTTTGGCGCAAGTTCTTCTAGCAGGCGGGCGGCAACTTCGTAGATCGTTCGGGTGGAGTAGGTGGCTTTCTTTAGGCTATAGCTGCGCGTAATTTGTTTAAAATCTGCATATTTAACCTTTAGGGTTATGGTGCGCCCACTATAGCCATTTTTGCGTAGCGATGCGCCAATACGTTCGGCTTGCCGCATTAACCAAGTTTTTAGTTCCTCTAGATCTAGCGTATTTTGTTCCAGCGTGTTTTCGGCGCTTTCAGATTTTGCCAGAGTGTATGGCTCCACCTCGCGCGGGTCTATGCCGTGGCAGCGCTCGTATATTGCTTGCCCCATTTTGCCAAAACGCCGCACCCAAAAATCTGCCTCAAATTTTTGTGCGTCGCCCGCGGTGTTAATGCCAAGTTTGCTTATGTCTTTAAGGCTTTGTGGGCCAATCCCAGGGATTTTTGCCAGCGGTAGGCTTGCTAAAAAAAACGCAACATTTTCTGGGTAAATTATGCTCAAGCCATCGGGTTTATTTAGATCCGAAGCAATTTTAGCCAAAAATTTTACTGGCGCCGCCCCCACAGAGCAATTTAAGCCGGTCTGTTCCTTTACCGCTGCCTTAATACTGCGCCCAAGATCGTCTATTGGCCCGAACAAACGCTCAAGCCCGCTGGCATCTAAAAAGGCCTCATCTATAGATGCTGGCTCTACCACTGGCGAAAAACCGCTTAAAACCTGCATGAGCTGGCCTGAAATTTCCATATAACGGTCACGGCGGGCAGGGGTGTAAATTCCCTGCGGGCAAAGTTTTTTTGCCTGAAAAACCGGCATGGCAGAATAAACGCCATAGGCGCGGGCTTCGTAAGACGAAGCCGCAACCACGCCGCGTTTGTCGCCGCCTACAATTACCGGCAGCCCCCGCCACTCTGGGTGGTCGAGCTGCTCTATAGAGGCAAAAAATGCGTCCATATCTATGTGAATTATCCAGCGCTGCATAGGCTTAGCATAACACAGCTAGGCCTATGCATAAACTTTTTAAATGGCGTTTTTTTGGGGTTAATTTACGGGCAGATGCGCCACTCTTATGCGCTATTTTGTTCTTTGACAGAGCGCAACCTGATATGCCAGAAGATAATAAGGGGTAAACATGCTGATAAATATTTGTATGGTTATATATAACCGCTGTGAACTTACTCGGCGTGCAATTGAATCGCTTTTTAAGCATACTTGCCTGCCAAATGGTAATTTTGTTCTGCATATTACCTAATGCTTGCGCCTAATGCTTGCGCCTAATGCTTGCGCCTAATGCTTGCGCCTGATGCTTGCGCCGCATAGGGTTGGTGTCAATCTACGTTTTGTTTGTGGTGTATACTTGCCACTTATACCCATAAAGTTTGCTCGGCGTTGACAGTCCGCTTGTTTTCTCTTAAAAGCAATCTCTCTGCGCTATTCCAAATGGTGCAGCTATGTGCCAGTAGCTCAGTTGGATAGAGCAACTGCCTTCTAAGCAGTAGGTCGGGGGTTCGATCCCCTCCTGGCGCACCAAAACAAAAACGAAATAAAAAAAAGCGTTTTTGACTTAAATTAAAAAAATTAAAGTCAAAAGCGCTTTTTCTATTTTATTAATAAGATAGCTAGCATTTGCAAAAAGCGCCTTTGACTCCAATGTAATATTGGTAGAGTCAAAGGCGCTTTTTTTTAATGCATATTTTTAGTGGGTTATCACATGAAAGAATTTAAATACGAAGATTTCACGCAGTATGAAAAAAAAGCTATGCGAAATTAGAATTTCTATCGCTCAAAGAGGAAATAAAGCCATTGTTAGATAAAGGAGTCAGCCCAGCAGCAATTCATAGGTATTTTAAAGAAAAAAATCGCTTAACCATGTCTTATGGGACTTTTACCAATTATTTGCGTGATCAAAAGCAATTAGCAAAAACCGCAAAATCCGCTACCCCTGCCAATAAAGTTGAACAGGTGGAAGCCCCCACGCCTGCCCCTCTAGTGGCGGTTACTTCGGTGGCGGTTAGAGCGGCTGCTATTCCAACGGCAGCCCTTCCGGTGGCGGTTCCCAAAGTGCCGCCAGAGACTCCAGCGGTAAACCTAACCCCACTTGGGCGAAATACGCCAGTTATCTTCCCCCAATAAACTTTTGTTTCATTAACCATAAAATACAAAATGTAACGGATTCATTGCTTGATGAAACAATACGTTTCACAGTTTGGCAAGATCAAGGCAAGGAATCTCCAAAAGTAATTTTTCAGAATAAAATTACGCTAGACCAACAATATTTTATAAATCTAATTCATTTTTCTAAAGAAAAATCAAAACGTACACTCTGGCAACTTGAACTAGCAAAAGAAATGTTTAAACGCAAAAACAGTGTGTAAATTTAGCTGAGTGGCGCAAGCTTTTTTTAGTTGTGCCAGTAAGCCAGATGCCGTAAAGTAGCTTTGTTAATTACAAAAAAATGAGGTGTATGATGTCGCAGTTAACACATGAAGAAATCAATAACATTTTGAGCCAAGCGGGGGAAGCCAGTAGACAAGGCGACCATGAGAAGTATCTGGAGATTATGAAGCCTATCCCAACTGCTCCTTGGCTGGCCTTGGCAGTGAAGGAAATATTTGGGGCAGAATACCTTGAGGGACACAATTTAACAGAAGCCGAGGCCGAATATGGAAAAGATTGGCTTAATAAATAACCTCACGAGTATTCTAAAGCTTGGCTGGGTTGCTCACCAGCAAATAGAAAATTCCGCTGAAATGCGAGAAAAGAATATTTTTTTACAGGAAACTTTGGGCTTATTAAAAGAAATTAAAGGCACTAAGGATATAAAAACAATGCTTGGCGTTGAAGAAATTATGCTTCGCCAAGAATTAAGTGTATATGCCAACTCTCCAGAAGAAACTAACAGCATAAAAAAGGCTCTGGAACAGCTTCAGGAAGCTCGCAAATCTTTTGCGGTTGTCCATGATCACAAAGTCTATGAACAGGCCACAGCAACCTATTCTAGCAAGCAAAAAGAAGCAGGATTGCCACTTGATTCATTCAGGCAATTTTTAAAAAGCCACTCCACAAGGCTGAATAACCGAATGACTAGCCCGCTTTCTGTGCCTGAAAAAAATATTCTGCGCCAGCGTAAAGAAAACTTGGGCATGGTGCGTGAGGTTTATATT
>JAHDVE020006229.1:0-93247 GCA_022606495.2 Halesus radiatus
GGTACTATTCTAGGAATAACGCAAAAAGGGAGGAATAGAAATGCGATCTTAGGTAGTTACAAGTAATTTATTTTTATATACGTGGGATTAGTCTTAAATCTAAAGTAAAACTTAATTAGACATAATAAATTTAATAAAACTAGATACGCAATTACTTAATTCTACTGTTAAAGTCTTTGTACTTAAAATTAGAGGTTCACTGGCTTAGGCAATGTGGGAGGAATTATGATTAGAGTCAGGCACTTCCCTTTTTGGTGATGGATGTCCAGAGTATAGTGGCTGCGTTGTATGTAGAGTCCTCGCGTTCGCACTACGTATTCGTGTACCTCCGGATCGGGAGTAGGTGCAACGCGGCGATAATCAGAGGCCTGGGTGGTCTCCGATGTTGATCTCCGAAGGGCGAAGATCAGCTGCTTCCTTCTGGGATGGAAGCGTAGAATTCTCTCGTCGTCAGAGGACCTGGGCGGCCTCTCCAAGGGGCGAGAATTGGAACCTTCCTGGGCGGAAGGTTTCACTTGGCTGGGTGTCCTGGGCGGACTACTGCAACCGACTCTCCGTCCTGGGCGGACTCTCGCAATCGACTGTCTCCTAGAGCCCACTGTCCTTCTGTCTACCTGTCTACCTGTATTGTTCAGCGGTCGTTCCATCCGCGGCTCAATTCCCTTGAGGGGATTATCTTTTATTGACGTCTCATAAAATTCCAACGGAATTGCGGGCTTTCCCAAAATAGCAGTTAAGATTATATTATTTTAGTTACGATTTTTCCTAACAATAGGCTCGGCTAGCCTTTGTACTAAATTTATTTTATGGCCGGTCTAATCTGGGAATTCCTACTATTTAAAATGCACATTGTAAATCTAAATATTTCGGTGAATTCGGTCAATTATTTTATGTGATTACAAAAGGCTATATCAATTTCAATTCGTAATAATTTTCCCAGACTAGACAGGCCACGAACAAAGGCTAGACGCGTGCATTTTGTTCAAGCCCGGAAACCATCGTAAAGCTTAGGCTGCTCTCTGACGGTCCGGTGAGGAATGGACATTTCACTCGTTACTGCAGACACTGCACAGAAAAGTCAAGTTTGCTAAAGTAAGATAACGGTTTGCAACGCAGTCCATTGTGGGACTTTTCTGCGCAGTGTCTCCAGTAGCGAGTGAAATGTTCATTCCTCACCGGACCGTCAGAGAGCAGCCTTAGAGTCATCGTAAAGTACCCTTCTAGCATCTGGGACTCGAACCCAGGACCTCTACCTATCCGGGGTAACCGCTTAACCAACTTAGCTAATTAGACCAGTTAAATTTATGCCATTTACACAGATATCATACTTCAGGTTCAAGATTTGTTAATATTATCCTCCATTTTTAAAAATCCCATATTATTGGCTGCTATCCTTATGATGATTGCAAAGTTTCATCCCGAACTCAATTCCAATCGAAATAGAGTCTCGGATATACCTACTCGATTTTTATTTATATGAGACATCTATTGACTTATTTTACAAGTCTGGAAAGAAATATTCAATTTTTATTTTTTATAACTTATTGAAGATTGTAAACCTCGTTGTAATATTTAAATTATGATATCGGTAAATTGAACTGGTCTCATTAGCTAAGTTGGTTAAGCGGTTACCCCGGATAGGTAGAGGTCCTGGGTTCGAGTCCCAGATGCGACTGAAATCTTTGTAATTTCTGTTGTTTTTTCGGTTTCGTGGTTCATTTGAGATGTGTTAATATTATCTTCTTCAGTGATTAAATACATAAATTACGTTTCAGTTCCTACCTATTTGCGTTATTCCTATAATTTTAACTCACTGTATCACATTTATTAAAATATTAAGCATTTTTTGCCTTTAATTTTTATAAAAGAATTTTCTTTTTAAAGATATGTTTATGCTATTTTTTCAAAGATATGCCAGTGTAGTTATGTGTTAAATTTAGTAGCCATATTTAGACAGAAAGAGATAAAATACTTGACGTGTGGGTGACAGACATTGACGTTAGAAAAATTAATAATAGTAACCACTAGGTTTTAGGATCGTTTTAAATAAATATTATTACTCTGAATCGTAAAATGCCTCCGGCAATAGACTTCGACGAGTGCCTTCGAGATTCTCCAAAGTTTAGGTACGTATTATTTCACCTGTAATTACAATTGATTATTTTTCTAACTACTCCTTTTTATTTACGTTTTTATTATCTCCAGATCTCAACTGGAGGAGGAAGAAACCAGCATCGAACAGTTGGAATTGAAACTGGATAAAGTTTTAAAGATGTGCGGTCTTATGATCGACAATGGGAAGGCCTACGTCGCGCAACAAAGGTTTTTATAACTTGTCTTGTTGGTTCAATAACGTGAACAATACTGACGCATAAAATTACTAACGGTTTAAGTTGTTTTTATCGGTTATTCATGTTTTGGTTCAACTGTCACGCATTGTTTGTACTTTTAATGTTTTTTTTTTTGCAAATTTTTAATTAAAATTAAGGGTGGTATTATAATATAATAACTAACAGTTTGCTTTACATTTTATTATTGTCTAGTAATATTTGGGTTTGGTTTTAAATAAGGTTGTTATTATGATTTAAATTTGTTAATTAGATTTATATCACCAGCAATCCGGTTGAGGCTTTGGATAAGGAAGACAAGAAAAAGAAGAAGAAGACAATCTAGGATTACGTATTTGCTACGCGTCCTATCCAGCATACCCGTCCTAGTTTTATGGATGAAATTGATGAATGAATGAATTGCTTCAGATATAAATCTATGTATGTTCCTTGTATCACGTAGTCCATAAAGGCTGTAAAGCTGCTTCTCCAAGAATAGAAGAAATAACAACCTTGGGCATGCGCAGTCTTTTAGCCTCAATGTACTGCACGTCCATGCTTCTTTGTGATGTTTATAGCACTAACACGTCTAATAATATGTTTGAAATTGTAAAAAAAGTGCTGTTCATTGTAAATAGTCTTGTGGATTGTCTTGTGACGTTGAATTTCTGTTTGGTTGCAGTTTGTTTGCCAATTCTTTGTGGGAGCTCAGTTTACAGTTCGGCGAGGAGCCTCCGGTCATGTCGGCCCTGAACCGCCTCATCCACACCCTCCAGGAAATGAACAAGTTCCACACCATCCTGCTGGACCAGGCTTCCCGCACTGTCCTTAAAAACTTGACGGCTTTTATCAAAGTGTAAGATTGATCCCATTTCAGTGGCATGGAAATGTTAAAGTTCAAGAAAATTGTTCTGGTTTCATTGTGGGTATTTAAATGTCAATTTACAATTCTCTTCTGAGTTTTTTATTCATTAGTTCAGCAGTTCTCAGTGTTTTTTGACTTTGCGTCCTTGACAACTTGTTTTGCTAAATTGTACACCTAATATACATAACAAGAATGCTTAATATTACGCTAAGGTACTGTCCATCCGCCATTATTAATTCTCTTTCGCGTACCCACTAGCTACTAAGCACATACCTCAGGTTCGGAATTGCTGCATTAGTGCATAGAGTAAGTGCATGATCAACTCTAATTTCTGAAAACTGGAAGTCAAAAGTCACAGAGGTATCTTAAAAAACTCACAATCAGTGAGGGGCGTACATTGGTCTTTGACTGTGACTAATTTGGAGTAGGTATTTGATAATTGTTAATGAAGACAAATATTTTAATTAGTTTTTGACGTCTTCTGTACAATAAGTACCAATATAGGTAGGTATAATTATGAATATCATATCTAAATGAGTTCTGTTTTATTTTCAGTGACATAAAAGGAGTAAAAGAGAGCAAGCACTATTTTGAAAAAATTTCAACAGACCTAGATGCCGCCCTTACAAAAAATTCACAGGTGAAGATTTATTCTAGTTTTACGCTTTCAACACAATTATTTATTTATTTGTACATTCAAGTGGATGCATTTTAAAGGAATGTATCTATTGTACAATGCTTTGTATGATAGTTATGTATGCCCATTGTTATTATAGTACATCAATTTGTATGATTAATGAGATTTTATTAATCCAATTGAGTAATTTATATCTTTATATCAATGGAACTATAGCATATCACTAATCCTGATTACCGGGTAACATATTTTTAAATTTTGGCAAATGAATGAATTTCAACACTTAAGATGGCAACTCCAAAGATAAATGCATACCTAGAGCATTACGCTATAATAGATGTTTTCTTTATTCAATTTTTTTAATGAATGAGGCTGATTTTTATTTATTTAAATATATTTTTAAATTGTCACTATAATCAAGTTAATAATGGATTCTTATAACACTGCTGGAGAGATAAAAAATACATTTATTGTTTGTTTTTAACCAGTTAAATATTTATTTAAATATATTTTTAAATTGTCACGATAATCAAGTTAATAATGGATTCTTATAACACTGCTCGAGAGATAAAAAATACATTTATTGTTTGTTTTTAACCAGTTAAATATTTATTTAAATATATTTTTAATTTGTCACTATAATCAAGTTAATAATGGATTCTTATAACACTGCTCGAGAGATAAAAAAATACTTTTATTGTTTGTTTTTAACCAGTTAAATATTTATTTAAATATATTTTTAAATTGTCACGGTAATCAAGTTAATAATGGATTCTTATAACACTGCTCGAGAGATAAAAAATACATTTATTGTTTGTTTTTAACCAGTTAAATATTTTGACACTGAAAATTTCCTATACTGTTAAATAATTTAACTACATCTTATGTGGAACTGGAATAGTGTTTTTGTACAGGTATGTTATATGAAAATTGCGTTTTTGTTTATTTTGTGTACAATGCCAAAACTAAAACACATTCAAACTTTGCTCCTTATAGCCATTACTTGTTATATCAGAAACAGTTTTTTTAAACGTATATTCTTACCTCTACTATCAACATATTGACCAATGTAAAAAATTTCTTCAAAATATTAGTTATCAAAAAAAACACCTTTGTTGATATATTTTACAATCAATGATTGTTTTAAAGATTCCGCTTTCATGTTTCTCAATTTCCCTCTTAAAACACTCAACGCATTATAACTCAAATCATTTTGGTCTGGGCTTCCAAAAAAATCATTAAATTGTCCATATGCTTATGCCTATTGTTTCGGTTGTAAAATCTCACTTGTCATAAATCACTAGGATTGTTATTGGTTTCCGTTGTTAAATTTCACTTGTCATAAACCAGTGATGCACAACCCGCAATCCAACTTGTGCAGCCCACTTGGTTATAGAAAATATTCTAAACGTTTGCATTGATTCTTGAAAACCTTGGCTGGGAACATTTTTTTTATAGTTTTTGTTAATTCATACTGCATGTTCTAAATGGAATAAAATTTGAAGAATTTGGTTTGCACCCCACGAAAATCAAAAAATCCACTTGTAGAATGCGGTCCGCGTTTGAAAAGTAGGTAGCGGCTCTTCTGACAAAAAGGTTATGATGCATCATTGTCAAAAACTTTTATCCCCATATATGTACTCTCACATTGGTTTTTTTAAACAAAATTGACAATGAGTAGAAATAGAAAAGAAGTTGTAAAAAGGGAACAAAATTTTCGTATGACTAAGATTTTATACAACACTTTTACATAGTGCCCGATAGTACTTGAAAGAAATTTTTCATATAGCGGACAATTTAGGTATTGTCATAAATTTCATTTTCTCTTAACAAAGTAGTTAGTGAAGCGAAGCGACTTCTTTTAATACACAGTAAACTTTTTTATAAGATATCAGAAAAAACCCTCTTATGTGGGAAAACCTAGTAAGTAATATGTGTGATAAATTAGACAATTTTTAAATTAAAAATTTCAAGGGATTGAAAAACAAAACATTCCAAGTACGACAACTTTTTATCTGGAACCTTATACGTATATAGGTTTTACAGAATACCCCATTACTGTACTACAAAGTTAGGCACTTGCAGTATAATGCACATATGTATTGGGTTTGACTGCATATTCTTAAATTTACTGCCTAAATTAATAACATCAAAATATTTTTTACCCTTTTTTAATCTCCAGGCTTCCAAGAACCGTCCAATTGAAATGGAAGAAGCAGCAAATCTCCTGTCGGCCACCAGGTCGTGTTTCCGTCATACGGCTCTGGACTACGTCCACACACTCACAATGATTAGAGCCAGGAAAAGGCATGAGATTTTAGCCACGGTGAGTCAATTAACTTAATTAACCTAATCAAATACCGTAGAAATATGACAATACCTCTAGCTCCTGACATTTCCCATATATTGAGATGGCAACATGCTACACTAGCGCCTCTAGCGGCCCGCATTGGCAGAATTTCTGTGATATATATTCTTAATAAATTATAAAAATCGAAAAATCATAAGATAAATATTAGGTAACCTACACATGACTTTACTGCTTTTTTGCTCATAAATGAAAAAAAAATATTAAAGAGGCTATTAGGTTTGTACTAACAGTTATACTGCCATCGTAAGTAAAAACACAGTATCTTCCTTAGGACTCTCTTCCTTGAGAGTCCTAAGGAAGATACTGTGTTTTTACTTACCACGGCAGTATAAGCCTCACCGCTCGCAGGTCGCGCTCGGTCTGGTGGTTTAGAAAGGGAATAAAGTATACTTATTTAATAAATGCATGAAAAAACAATTCCGCCGATGCTCACGCAGTTGCCATCAAATGTCAGGAGCTGCCCGTATTGTCATATTCTAGGGTATTTGACCTAACTAAAATACATCAAGGAACTCCAGTGAAAAATATAATGGCTTTAAAAATATCTATTTATACAGATCAGCAAACACCGATTCTGAATATATAATTATATTTAAAATTTATAAATCGTTATTTAAAAGTGAATAAAAAATCATTTCATCAAAACATATTGTTATGTTGGTACCACTGCATTTGGAACATCTGATGTCACAAATGCGTATTCTGTTTTTGATTGAAAGAATGGTGAATGCAGGAAACTCCATTCACAGAGGACTGAATGCGGTTGGCGCAAACAAAAAATTGTCCAAAGAAGCGAAGCTAGCAGTCCACAATGGAGTGCTGATACCAACCCTGATGTATGGCAGTGAGGCATGGAACTGGCAGAGGAAGGATGAAAGTAGACTGAATGTTGTAGAGATGAGATCACTGAGACGAATGTGGTAAACCATGTATGGTCGGTGAAAATAAAGAGATTCTTAAGCACATGTGCTTTAGTGAGCAAGATTAAGAAAGGGACGCCTAGATCGCTTGGGCAATGTAGAGTTTAATGAACTGGGAGAGAGTGTAAGAGAATATATAATGAAATGGAAAAGAAGTCAGACGCTGAGGAAGACATGGCACCAAGTGAATCAATACTCTAGTCGCAAGTTACAACAGAAGTCGGAATAACAGAAGAGAACGTGATATATGTTATATGAATTTTATTTATTTTATTTATAAAATACATGATATTTAATGGAGACATTACATGGAGCACACATGATTAGATCACAACAATAGGCGAAGGCTTGTTTTGGTGACCAATGGAGTATAGTTACTTTGTATGAAGTCTAGTAAAATATTATGATTTATTATACACTATATTAACATGCTGACAATTGGAAAAATTATAAAAGAAAGGAGAAAAATGTTAAAAATGTGAAAAATGTGAACATGTGAAAAAATGTGAATGAAGCAAGAAGTGTATGCCGAGATCGAGTTGTTTGACGGTCCGTCCTCTCTTCCTACCCCTGCGGAGAAATGGTTTGATGGTTACTTAGTTATTTTAATTTTTCACTTTTGTTTTGTATTTTAAATATGCATTTTTTTTAGTTTTGTCCAAATTTAAACCTACTTTGCTTGACTTTAAGCTTTATAATTGTTGTTCAATATAAATAAACTATTATTAATGAAAGAAATTAGAGTATTCATGAGCAAACCAATTATACGGATATTATGATAATGTTAATGCTCAATATAATTATTATTCTTTGATTTAAAGTTTCTAAAAATGTACATAATTTTATTATTTATGTTTAGTTATTGTTTATTATGAACAGAATATAAAATGATGTACAGTAAAGCTCCTCCTTCTTTTGAAATTTCACATTCTAACCTCAAAACTGACCAGCCATAGATTGGGAGCGTTTTGGCGGGCTTTGAAAAATTGATACTTTGAAAATTATTTTAACTATGAAAAAAAAAACGAAATATATTGGTATTTAATTTTGAATGTTATTATTGATAAAAAAAAAAAAAAAATTGGACTGGAGTTCCTTATTACAAAAAAACAGTATCTCAGCATGGATGAACATACCAGTTTGTAGCCCAGCGGTCCAGTGTTGGGTTCGCACCCTGGTGTTGCGGGTTCAATCTTCTGCTAGCTAAGTCCTCAATCATTGCACAAGTACAATATGAGTGTTAATGAGAGTGGGGAGAATTTAAATATTGTCAGGTTAGTCGAGCCTAGTGGAAAATTGGATCGGGGTTTTACTGAGGCGTCGCAAATTCATTCCTCTACAAGTCCTCCATCATTGCACAAGCAATATTTTCCCCTTACTCCTCTACAAGTCCTCCATCATTGCACAAGCAATATTTTCCCCTTACAATGATGCGGCCTCTGTGGTAGAGTGGTTCCAATCCTTGGCTACGAATCTGGAGGTTGTGGGTTCAAATTCTGGCATGTGCAAGTAAATTTTATTTGATTAATTTGCATTATTTCACAATTTATTCATTTAAAACAATATATAGTATATTTGCGGCCCGTTTCAGAGAGGTAGATACTTTAAGTATCGCCTTGGTGAAAGACCCCATTCAAAATCAAAACATTTCTTGAAATGGTTTTAGCCGTGTTTGGTTTCCAGATCTGAATAGCTAGGTACTTCCTCACCTTTTTTTTCTCATCTACTTCCCCTCCCTACTATTTTCAGCCTCAAAACATACCCCAATTGGGGATGCCATACTCCCCTTACTCCAGACATGTCAGATTTTTCGTAATCCGAGAATGTTTAGCTCTCTTAACCTGTAGTGTGCCGGGATCTATCGGCACTAGCTTTCAGCATTACCTTTTCATGAGTTTTTTTTAAACTTTAAAACCTCTCGGTAGCATATTTAATTGAACCTTAATCGCTTGTCAATAAAATAGCCAATCAGAAAAGGGATTTTGCATTGCTTAAAGTTCAGCACAAGTCAGGTAGTCAGGGTCGGACTTAACGTTATAGGCCCGAGAGCCCCGGGTCTAGGGGCCCAACCTCAGGGAGGGCTCCGGCTAGATGTCAGAATGGTACACATTGAGGGCATATAAAAATTATATCTCACCTCATACCCCAATAATTTTAACCTCGCACCTCATACCAGAGAGGGATCCTACGTTAGTGCTTTTGTGCAATGCAGTGCTTCTCTTCACCATAACATCCGCGCCCCAATCATCGATATACGAAACTACGCTCCACTTACGATGAACTCCCGCCTGATAATTTGAAACCTTACCATCTATCTCATACTAGACTCCCACGCATGCGTAAAAGTGTTGTGTTTATTTCGATATGCCGAAGACACAATGTCTTCCCACTATGGGATAATCTCAATCGCCTTAAACCGTGAAATGAGCGAGACAGATTGCGTTCATAACGGTAAATCATATATAAGAGCAGTGAAGCATTATGACGTCATCGTGCATTCGCGGCCCATGCATACTTTTGCTTTAAACATTACACATTCGTATATAAATTTTTAGAATGCATTTTTTTGAAGATTCAAATATTGACACTGCGTGCACCATTTCAACAGTTTTTGCGAATTTGCTGTGTAAAAAAACTTGTTTAAAAATGAGTGGTAATCAGAACATGGCGATTAACGTCGATTTTATCAAAAGTAACTGAAGATCATTTGAAAATAAATTGTTTTTGAAAAATAATGACCCGACCATTATTGAATATAAGGTTGTCTGTAAGGTTAAGGCTAAAACTGTGAATAGGGCATTTAAAAAAGAACTTTATTCGAAAGCATCTTGGCTTTGTGGATGTGATTGTTTAAACTCGTTTTTTTGTTTTATTTTCGTGTACAATTTTTGGAGGTGAAAATTGGCAGAGTGAAAGTGGTGTAAAGGATATTGATCATTTTACTGAAGAAGTAAATAAACATTCATCGTCCCAAGCACACATAAATAATATGTTACAATTTATTCAAATTTTTAATTTTATATTTTTATTGAGATTTAAAAACCTCATTTTAATATTTAATCATTGTAGAAAATAATATTAACATAACCTAAATGAAATATGAAAATGGAAAAAAATGTATATCTATATTATCCCATATTATTGGCAGGATAATAAATGGAGAATAATATTAACAAATCTTGAATTTGAGATATGATATCGATGAAGATGGCATAAATTGAACTGGTCTCATAAGCTAAGTTGGTTAAGCGGTTGCCCCGGATAGGCAGAGGTCCTGGGTTCGAGCCCCAGATGCGACTGAAATTTTTTTATTTTCTGTCATTTTTTCCGTTTTCATATTTCATTTAGGTTATGTTAATATTATTTTCTACAATGATTAAATGTTACAATTTAGTTTGTTAGGTTGAGTTGATATACGACTGCAACTTTATGATGGTTTTCACGCACCTATTTGACAATTCAATGAGAAAATTAACCAAAACAGATGGATTTTGTCCAGAATTATAGACTGTGTTAGATTTTGCGGCATATTTGAATTAGCTTTAAGAGGACATAACAAAGGAGAAGATTCCACGAATAGGGAAGTGTTTTGTGGTTTAACAGATTTTGTTGCTAAAATTGATTCGTCTATGAAGGATCATCATCTTGAAAAAGCAACTGTGTTTAAAGGAGTTTCTAAGATATTGTATACAATATTATATTCAATTTTTTAAATTTTTTATAACTTATTGAAGTTTGTAAACCTCATTGTAATATTTAATCATTGAAGAAGATAATATTAACACATCCCAAATGATACATGAATATGTCTGATATCGGTGTAGATGGCGTAAATTGAATTGGTCTCATTAGCTTAGTCGGCAAAGCGCTTGTCCCAGATAGACAGAGGTCCTGGGTTCGAGCCGAGGCGACTAATACCTTTTTATTTTTCTGTTGTTTTTTCGGATTCGTGTTTCATTTGGGATGTGTTAATATTATTTTCTTCAACAATATTATATGTTTGTCACGAGAAAATTTTGCAATAAATTTCGGAAGAGACCTGTTGTTCTGTTGTTTTTTCGGATGAGACCACTGACGTCTCTATATCAACCCAAATGGTTTGAATTGTACGATACGAAATGAAAAGAGTAAGAATACATGAATGATTCTGGAAATACCTATCACCAATTGACCAAATTTCACCGGAATTAAGCCAAGCCATTTTGACTGAAGTAAAGCAATTCAATAAGGAAAACATTAAACATAAATTTATAGCACAAAGTTATGATGGGGCGAGTATCATAGTGGACATATAAACAGTGTCCAGGTAAAAGTAAGAGAGATCTATCCATATGCACACTTTACTCATTGTTATGCACATCAATTCGATTTGATTCTTGAAAAAAGCTGTTTCGAAAAATATTCAAGGGTAGAATTTTTTCACACATTTACATAGTTTTCCAAATTTTTTTTCTTAAATGAAATCGTATCTGAAAAATAGAATCTATTCCCCAAACAGATTCGAACTGTGTCTGCTATGTACTATATATATTCGGTCTGCTATTTGTCTGTTATGTACTATATATATATTCGGTCATAGACTTTCATTAATACAATGCATGGAAAATATTACGAATTCATTGGCAACAGATAATAATACTGAAATGTTATTACATTATCTTAACGATGAAGAGTTCAGTTTTTGACTTTCTTTTTTTATGATATACTAGCTGGGGTACCCGGCTTCGCTCAGGACAACATTCGAGAGTGTTCTGGGATGTTCCCCAATGATGTTCTCGATTCCCTATTCCCGAACATTCCACAACATTCCGGAATGTTCCAGGAAGTTCTGGAGTGTTGTGGAATGCTCTTGAATACTTTTTTTTATACTATATTGAGATTAAAATTAACATTGTCGAACCTCCTAGAACTTTCCGGAACCTTCTAGACTCACCGACACACTCCGCCACTTATTTCTGAAAGCTCCTTGAACTTTCTCCTTCCACAATTTTCTAAAGCATTTGTAAACCATCCAGAATCTTCTAGACTCACCGCCAAGAAAAGTACATATAAGTAGACATACTCCGACGATATATATTGATATTGATTACTACACTGTGAAGTGCTTTTCGACCAATTGCAGGGGCGGTCAATTGATACAATCCAAGTAAAAATTTTACATAAAAAATTTTGAAAAGTGCATACAAAATGTCAGGAATTCTTTGGATAATAGAATTGAGCCACCAGCAAAAAGGAAACGACTAGACTGACCATTTTCCGCATTATGTGCCGAAATTTGCAACCTTATAACAGCCAGAATTATTGATTTTTTCAAATTTGCCCGTCATTTGATGGTGGAAAAATTATTTTTCACTGAAATGTCCAAAAATAATTTCCGGGAGGAAGAGTTTACTGTGACTACGAGTTGTACGATTTTTTGGATAAAGTGAAACTTTGAAATGAATTACGTGTCCTTTATTATGATTTTGCGAAGGCTGACGAAGCAATATAATTTTTACAATTATTTGACAAATGTTACTTAGTGGTATGTTTTAGTGAAACAGTCAAACTTTTAAAAATAATTTTTACTATTCCAATGACAACTGTTGAGTGCGAGAGGTGTTTTTCTACGTTGCGACGTGTAAAAACATTTCTGAGGAACACTATGTCCCAAGATCATCTCAATGCAATGATGAACACTGATAAAAGTTTGATCTGTTCTATACCAGACTTTAATAATTATGTCATTGAAGTATTTTCCCAAATGAAAGAGCGACAAATGGATTTTCTCTACAAGTGAATGATTTGTAGTGGGTATGTACCTCCTTTTTAAATTAATTTACCTTTATTATATGTTATCATTTACTGCTGGCAAATACAGTCATGGGCCGCCTCTGCCTCATACCTCAGAATTTGTTGGTAAAAAAATTAATAACTCCCTTAAGTGCCTATTTCATAAATTGCTTTGCATGTTTCTGGATTTAGTATACTTAATGCTGATGCAGAAATACCAGTACTCAATTTCAAATCTTCAAAAGAACCAGTCGCAGGTCAAAACTTTATAATATAACGTGTTCATCTGGAGTGACCTGCCAGGCTAGTATGTTTGTACATGATAAGATAAACCCTAGCAAGTAATATTTGCACAGCGCCCTTGAGGTGATTTTTCACTAAAACGGCGCTTTACGAAACATCCAATTATTATTATTAGGTGGCTGTGAGACTTTCTTGTGCAGATATGCATCTCCTCATGACAGTATTAGTTCATTTTTGAACGAAACATTCCAAGTAAACTATCTAAATTTTCACTGTTCATACGTAAGTAATTTTTATAATCTTCTGGGTTTTTATGACACAGATAATTTTTAATTGGTAACTGTAAATGGCCGTAGCGATGTCTATCTTATGATATCTATTGTCAAAACTTTTAAACCGTACAATGTATCATGCATCACGTTTCAACCGGCAGGCCAATGCGGCTTATCGGTGGGCGTTTCGGCAGGCGCTTTAGAGTGAAGATCAAGGAGTGGGGTTCGAAGTGTACGTGTGGGAGACGCTATTGATTGCAAATAGGCAAAACACTTCATAACATGTAATAAAGTATAGGATGTGGTGTACAAATATTAATATCACTCGCCACTTCAATTCTTGCTTGTTTGAAATTCCACAATGAAAATATAATGTTTTGTGCACATTTAAAATGTTAACTCGCTTGTAGCAAAAAGCGCTTAGCACTAGTGTGACTTTCTCTCGCATCAAAGAGCTTCAAATCAATGTTTGTTTCTCCTGCTATATAAGTGCTTGAATTGTCAAGGAGTATTCTAGCCAGAAAGTTATTTTTATTATGTGTTTAACATTTTAATTATACACATACGTAGATTAATCACGCAAATTATCTTGCCATTATCACTCTCACTAAAAGGGTGTGTATAAATACAGTCATGTCTAATGACACGTGAACAATTTATTAAATAAAGGGATTGTTTTTTCTTAAATTAGAATTTGAACCTTGGGTTAGCTAATTACAACTTTGCCAAAGCAAAACTTCTTATTGTTTAAATTTGATTTAGTCAATCGGTCTGTTTTAGGGATGGGCACGCTTGGAATGTAAGGCCCTTCGTACACAAGGTTACACAAGTATCCGATACCTACCTAAGTTGTGTACTCACATTGCAAGTAACTTATCACTCACACTCCGTACATATCGGTACTGAATTCTCAAGACCCGCGTTGCCACCACTAATATAAATATATATACAAGGTATCCGGGGGTAAAGTTCATTATCTTCGGGAGGTGATTCTATAGTATAAGTAAAAAAGAAAAATAACCTTTTTCGATATTCCACTTAAAGGTAGTTTTCAGGTAAAAAAGTTGAATTGTTTGTGTGGAAAAAAAAATTGGAATTTCAAAAAAAGGTACTTACTTTTTTTACTTCTACCATCATGTAGATCACCTCCCGAAGTTACTGCACTTTACCCCCGGACACCTTGAATATATGTTTTTAAAATTTTATCATTGTAAAGCATAATTATAATGGATTGTTTGATGCCCGTCTCATCGGGAAATTTCCTGTGTCGAGCCAGACGCAGGTGGTACATAAATTATATAATAAGGTTAAATGCAGTAATAAATATTTTCTTCGGTTAACAGAAGATTTAAAAAAATAAGCATGTTAAATAAATGAAAAAGAGAAAGAAAAGATGAAATTAAATAAATATATGAACAAAGATAATACATACATGGATGTAAAATTTTAATAGGTGTATAGAGGTTAGGTTGTATATATGTTTGTAAAATATTTTTGAAGTTTTATAATAAAGGTAAAAGTAAATATAAAAATAGGATTGCATATGCCAGACAAAGATAGATATTGTTCTCTTGCCTTTGATTAGGACACGCATTGTGACAAAAAAATCACAACAAAATATAAATAATGTCGCATTTTGGAACAAACATATTTGAAGTCTCGGCGACTAGAGTGGCGAAGACCAAGACCTCAGCAATCTGGTCACCGGAGACCGGTGTCGCCGACTTGTAGAGAAAATATCGGCAATGTGTTCCTGTGTACGAAACTCCTTGCGGACGTATTGCGGTAGTCGCCAAGATACTTGAGTCGTCGAGTATTGGATACTTGCGTAGCCTTGTGTACGAAAGGCCTTACAATTCATGTAAATCAATTATTTTAGCCAACCCCAGCACAAGTCCGTTGTGAGTCTCTCAACAAAGAATGTTTTTCATTCCAAATTCTTCCATTATTATCCTCCTTTTCACACGTCTTTCATGAAAATGAAAAAGACAGAAAATACCAGAATGTCAAATGTTTCATATCGAATACCCATGGAAATTGAAGAACTTACATTTTTTTCTATTGTTAAATAAAAAAGTTCGATTTATAAATGGTCGGACACTGTTAGGCACAATTGTTAAATGAATTACTTTTTACATCTATATAATTTTAGAGAACTATGCAATGTTATTTTTTTATCTTGACACTTTACTATTTGTGAAATTGTGTTATGTTTATGTAATTTTAGAGTTTAGTGTTCATTTTAAAGTGCGAGCAGATAACATATCTTTTATCTTCTTCCTTTTTGCTTGTTTAAATAGCAAATTATGGCAATTGTGATAAGTGGGTGAATAATCAGTTTACCTTTACTCATGTACCCGTCTACCTGTGGACAGTAAAGCTGATAGGTGTGATAAATTAGTATCATTTATGTTCAATGTGGTGTTTTGTGAAGAGTTGCACTTCAGATTTTAGAAGCATGTATTATTATTTCTAACAGTGATGGAAGTAGACAGCTATATTGATTTCGGTGCCAAAGGAATGTGTGTAAAATGTGGTACATAATGTGATTATCTTCTTACTGTCAAATCGTCTATAAAATAAATTAATATGTAGTTAAACAATATTTTTCTATGTGTGATATGAATCTAATAAGTTTCTTTTTCTTCTTCATAAGTTTTCTGCCGTTTATACATAGGCCTCCTTTAATCCCTTGCAAGCCGGAATTTTCTAAAAACTGGACTGTTTTCCGTGTTTCCGTGCCGTACGCTAGCTGAGTGTAATTTCGTAATTACTGACTTGTTTTTTTTTGCAAAATGATGTTTTTGTAAATGTAACTATTTTGTAACTATTAAAAATTGTATGTATATATCATCAGTAGTTTTCCCAGAATATATCCCTTCATATATTTAGAGAAATTATTTTTTTCTGTCTCCTGTTGAAAAAAAAAAAATGAAATACAAAAACATTTTTGAAATTTTACTATATTTTCCATAACGTTAAGAAGTACAGTACTTTTAGTACATTTTTTTTTAAAATTAAATATTATTTTAAGTTCTACAAGTAATACTTGCAGAACTTAATAATAACATTATTAAATTTGATTTACATTAAATTTAAAAAAAAATTAAATGGAGTTCTACGAATTAAACCCAAAAACAATTAATACTTTTAGTACAGACTTTGAAAACGGAAATATTTTTCATGATGACAGGATATTTATTTTTTTCAGTTTGCGTGGTCTCTTTGTGACAAACGGGAAGTAAGAATATTTTAACGTGTCGAACCCCGGACGCGCACGACGTGGTAGATGACACAATATAATAATTCGCACCAGTGCGCTTCCGGGGTTTGACAGGTTAAACGAAGTATTATTCATTTGCCAATTGAAGAAAATTTATTTGAGCATTGTACAAACATATTTAAGGCTCAAAATCTCTTGAGAATGTGTATCGGTTTTATAGTGTGCGTTGGCATTGAACGGAATAATGTGATACACATCTATCGACACCGTGCAGTGCAGACACAGCGGCGGGCATGGCACAGAAGGGAGTACATATTCACATTACACCATGCGTGTTGATTCACTTTTTACTTAAGATTACGAATGGATAATGGAAACTGGGTAGTTTATTTGAGTACACTTTAATTACGATATTACAGGAGATCACAATACAATGCGGCTAGCTTGATATCTGTTCGAGGAATGGGGCAGAGTGAGTGAAAGAGTTCTAACATAAAGGGATACCTATCGTCATCTCACTCTGCCACTGCAGAACTCAAATGAATACTTTTACAATTTCATAATGCGTGAATGTGTTTATAGATAATGTATGCAACTAATTTTGCCGTGCCTACCACTTGACGTGTCTGCACTGCGCGGAGCTGGTAGATGTGAATCGAACATTAAGACGCGTTGGGGTTTCACAAGTTAAATGTCTCTAGTTTTTCTAATCGTATTGGCTTTCAACCGCAAAGTCGGCAGTTCTTTTCAATTTTCTCTTTGAAATTTCAGACAGATAAAGCTATACAAATTTTACTATGCCAGAGTTCACTTTTCAAGAGCGTTTGTTGGTTTTATACTCATGATGAAATAATGAAATGCCTTTTTTCTTGATTTTCTTGTTTGTTCGGTTTCTCTTGGCCAAGAGTAAGATGTTTATTGCTACCTTGGTATTGGTAGATGGTTTGAACTTGTAGAGCAGATGGAAAAAGAACACATATCGAATACGTGAGTCGGGTCATGTCAAGAATTGGCATTACAGTAGAGTATGTATGATAAGATTTATAATGTAAGTGATGTAAGGAGTATGCGCCAAAACAGAGTTGCGTGGCAGTCCATCCTCTCTGCCTACTTGTGATAGTTAATTTATTAGTTAATGATACCTAATTGAGTCTTTGTAATTATCCATTTTATTAACGTATGCATTTTTCTTTACTTGCAGTTCCTGTCGTATATGCATGCCTGTTGCACCTTCTACCACCAGGGAGCAGACTTGTGCGAAGACCTTGATCCATTCCTCAAAACTATAGCTGATGATGTGAGTACACCTCCTTTCTAATCTCTTCCCGACTTGCCTAAAAGCACTGAACGGATAATCCCTAAAAATGTGATTTATACTGATTTGCAAGATGTGGCCAATGAAATTGTTTTTCTGCTCAAGAAAAAATTTCATCAGTTTGATCAATTTCATAAAAGTAAGTAAACATTGAGTACACAGACCCACTTCTAGGGATTTATCTGTTCAGTGCCTAAAAGTAACTTACTAGGATTAGCTCTTCTAATCTAATCTAAAATACCTAGATAGACTTTAAGTTTAATTGATCTAGTTTTTTCAACACACCTATTAAGTAAAAACACAGTATCTTCCCTGAGATTCTCATTGAGGGCAGTATAACTGTCACTCCTTGTCAAGACTTTTTGAGGTCTCAAATCTAATCACATACAAAGTTTATTTCTTAATTCAGGTATCTATTATTTAAAAAAAAGTATTTTATGTTTGTGTAATTTATTATAAATATATATGTATGTATACGAACACAAGGAAGTACTGATTAATACATTAGATCGGTGGTTCCTAATCTTCTTAGATTTGTGGCACCCCTGCTAAATCCAGATTTTCCAAAGGCTTTCCTGTGTCAATTTTAAAAGTGCACTTTGCAAAATAGCGGCAGCCAATGATTTTTTTGCGGCGATCATTAAGTAAAATAAATCATATTTTAGATCAGAAAAAACTTTTATGTTAATAACAGTTAGTGTAACTTAATGAAAATAAGCTTATTTAACAACTACAGTAAAATATAATATTGGTTATAACGTTCGCGAGGGGACTGACTAAATCCATTCCTTATACCCCTTACCCGTTATATCAGTCTGCCTACCTACCTACCTCTACTGTCAATATATTCGCCGATGTATAATATATAGCGCCCTTGAGGTGATTTTTCCACGAAAACGGCAAACTAATTCAATTATCATTATTATATTTTCAAAATATGAGTATTACTTATTAAATAAAAAATAAAATAATATAAAGTCTAATAAAATTTATAATAAATGATTGTTTTTATTTATAATAAATAAAAATTTCACTTCCGTGCTTCTCATTTTCTCCCTTAAAACACTCGACACATTATTAATCTCATCATTTGGTTCGAGGCTTTCAAGAAAAATATCACTAAATTGTCCATCATATTCACTGACGTCCGAATGAATAGACATATCATTTGCCTACCATTTCGACGGCTGGAGGCAACCACGTGACAACCTAAATTTGGCACCAGGCGGGTTCACGCATTTCTCGAATACATGACGTTGTCATTCGTGTATTTATTGGCGGCGAGCAATCATTCGAAGATTTTAAGGAATAAAACAATAATTATGGTGAAACATCCCCATAGCAGCCAATGATTGTATGAAAATAAGCCTGAACTGAAATATCAGTGAGTAATTGCTCATTTATAACCTTGAACTCGCTGCTGCTGTGATCGTTATAACCAAGTTCTGCTATAATTACATTATACATAATTATTAGTGGGATGAATGAGCCTATTGATCGCCTTATATTATTCAAGTGTATATTAGATTATAGAATATAGGGAGGAAACCGTGCTACACACTTTAGGAACCGTTGCGTTAGATTATAACATACAATTATTTATAACTTATTTCTTATTACTTGCAACTAATTCTGTATAAATAAGCAAGTACCAACTACTATCAAAATCTATATGTAACATTTTTTATTATTGCGTTTAGAAAAGGGATTGTTGGATAGGACGTTATTTTTACTGCTATTTAATATATTGTATTGTAATAAAACCACTTTTAATTTATGCAAGCGTTGAATTAATTGATAACACTACTTGCAAAAATATGTGGTGCACCAAGATTATACGTGTTATTGTTTATGCAAGATTAGTTTAATAAGAAATCAGATTTGTTAAATACATATTTTATTACCAGATCTTAGATAAATTGGTTGATTGCATTGATCTGGCACATAATAATGGTTCTTAATATGTAGCCGTGCTTCGTTGTATTTTAATTATTATTATTTAAACGTAGTCTCCACACATCTTCAACAAACTACACCCTTAATGTCCCATTAAAATATACCACCCACGGACAAAGACATTTTAAATACTATGCAATTAAACTATATAATGACTTAATATCTCGATATGGATAAAATCAAAAGGAACAGATTTTTTCCATAACTTAATTACACCAAATCAAATATAACTACATTTACATTAAATGTAAATATGTAATAAATTAGCATTTTTGTCTTTTTTGCAATATTTTATTTTCCTTATTCTTAAACATATTGTATAACTAACTAACCATCACGCCGTTTCAACGCAGGGGTAGGCAGAGAGCACGGACCGCCAAACAACTCGATCTTGGCATACACTTCTTGCTTCATTCACATCATAGATCGTCTCATACATTCTCTTCTATTATTCCGACTTCTGCCATCGCCCGACTCAAGTATTTGATTCACTTGATTGTGCCATGTTTTCCTCGGGCGTCCCTGGCTTCTTCTTCCATCCACATTCGCGTCATACATTCTTCTTACACTCCTTTCTTCGTTCATTCACTCCACATGCCCAAACCATCTAAGCGTCCCTTTCTTAAGCTTACTCATTACGTTTACATCAGCCTTGCATTATTTACGAATTTCAATATTTTTCACACGATCATACATGGTTTTACCACACATTCGTCTCAGAGATCTCATTTCTACGGCATTTAGTTTACTTTCATCCTTCCTCTGTCAATTCCATGCCTTACTGCCATACATCAGGGTTGGTATCAGCACTCCATTGACGACTGCTAGCTTCGCTTCTTTGGATATCTTTTTGTTAGCGCCGTTAATGAAGTTTCCTGCATTCACCCTTTCAATATCCCTATCAGTCTTTCCATCTCTCGTAAACATACTTCCCAAATATACAAACTCATCGACCTGCTCCAAGTATTCGTCATTCATAACTATATTGCACACTGTTTTCGTACTCTCTCTTTCAAACACTATGACTTTAGACTTACTTACATTCATCATTAGCTCGTTCTTCATGCATACTTTATTCATCCTAGATACGAGTGACAAGCCCAAGCCCACCTCTTTCAATTCTTGCATACAATTATCCATGTATAGATTGAATAACCATGGTGACATTACGCAGTCTTGCTTAACACCTTTTGTGATGTCAAACCACTCTGTAAAATCACCGTTTACCCTAACACATGCAATGCTTTCGTCGTACAGAGACGCGATTGCCTGTATGAGATTCGTATTCACTATATATTTGGACAATACCTTCGATAATTTTTTCCTATCAACTCGGTCGTACGCTTTTTGTAGATCTTCAAAGGCACAGAAGAGTTTTTGGTTTTTTGCCAGAAACTTCTCTGTTAGCATACGCAATGAGAAAATCTGATCCATACACCCCCTTCTGCTCATAAATTCACCTTGCACATCCCATATTTTATCTTTTGTTTTCGTTTGTACCCTTTCAATCAATATCCTACCATACATCTTTCCGACTTAGCAGGCTAATAGCCCTGTGATTTCCACATTCCATACGTGACCCTTTACCTTTGTATAGAGGCATGATCACAGCCCTCCTCCAATCTAATGGCGTGTAACCCTCCTCTAAACACTGGTTAAAAAGCTTGCATAACCATGTGAGAATTATACGGCTATCTCCTTTAAAGTATTCAGCAGCAATATTGTCGAAACCAACAGCCTTACCATTCTTCATACATTTAATCGCTCTTTTTATTTCATCCATGCTGATTTTGGGATCATTCACGCCATCGTCATTCATACCTGATTCGCCACTGGGACCACTATCAGTCGGGTTGCTTTCAAAAACCTCTTCAAAGTATTTCACCCATCTCACTTTTATTTCTTTCTCGTTCATTAACATTTTTCCATCTTTCGATTTTATCACTTTTATACATCCGCCTTCTGGACCATTTAATACTATATCATAAATACGTGAACATCCCAGTACAGGTTCTCCTAGTGAGGCGTTCACAATACGCTATTATATATTAATAATATACAGTATATGTACACATCATTCTATTGGTGGTGACTTCGCATGCCGTATCTTCATTTATTTTTATTATCTGTGATAATAATGGACTTTAATTGTGTAAATGGACAGGTGGCGACAATGCGCGGAGAAACCAAGGATCTAGAGAAGCAGATGGAGAACCGACATGCTATCGTGAACAGCCGCGACACAGCGCTTCCTGGCTGCAACACTTCGGGCAAAGAGAGCGAGGCCGGCGACGCCATGACGCTGCCACACACGCCCAAGAACTCTGCCACCCCCCGCATGCAGGGGTACCTTTTCAAGAGGACGTCAAATGCCTTCAAGACGTGGAACCGGAGATGGTTCTATCTGTATGATAACCAGTTGGTGTACAGGTGCGTTTTACAAGAGCTTATTATCTTAAGATTCTATTTGTTTTGTCTCCTCCCCCTGGCATTGGCTAATAAATTATAATGTCATTATTTTCAAAATACATATCATTGGACTAGCAGAAATTGGTAACTACGAAATTTTGTAAAATGATTTTGCTGGACATTTAAAAAAAAAAAATTTATATGAATACCGTACAAGAGTCCAACTGCTCCCAACCGTATGGAGCCAGTGAGACTATGACATCCCCAATTGGGGAATGTTGTGAGGCTAAAGTTATTGGGGAGGGGAAGGAGAAGGGGAAAGAGGAAGGTGGGAAATACCTGGCCATTCAGATCTGGTCACCAAACACGGCTAAAAGCCATTTCAAGCAATGTTTCAATTCTGAATGGTGGTCTTTCACCAGGGCGATACTGAGAGTATCTTCCACTCTGTATTTGTCACCACATGGTCAGTATCTTTGTCTGGTAAAAACTTGTAAGTGATATTTTAAAGAGAAATACACTTTTTTTACTGGCAAAAGTGCTCTTGCGATCAATATTAAACAATTAAGTGCGGGTTGTTTCAAGAAACTTGATGGCTTCATCAATATTTCGAAATTAATATTCAAGTTCTGTTATTATTCAAGCACCGTGAAACAACTGGCCCATAATGTAATAATAACAGAACTTAAATAGAACTTGAATATGTATATACGAATACGTTAGAAATTTTGACGAAATGCTGAAATTCCCCGAAACAACCATCCTAAGGCTTGTAAAGTTTTTTGAAATTCCAATATCTCAGAAACTGCATAATGTAGTTACCAACTTCTGCTAGTAACCCGACGATATGTTAGTAATAATACATTTTTCTGAATCTTTGACAAAGCTCGATAATACCTATACCTAACTCCTGTTATATAATGTTAAATATGTATGACATTTTCACTTCAGACAGTCAATATAATATCACTTGAAAAGTTTTGTTTTATTACTTGCGCCTTTTTGGTTTTGAACAGTCAATATTCATATTACAGTGAAACCCTCATGCAACGTACACACTTAATAAGTTTTCTTAATTAATAAGTTTGTTTTTTCAGTTTCTTGAAAATTAAAGAAACAAAAATTTATTGGTCTAATTTAACACATACAATATGTAAGGTTTCCCTTTATACGAGATTTTGTTTTTCTAGTCCCTTGAAAAACCTTTAGAGTTTCACTGTATTGCATAAAATTCAAACTACGCACACACATCAGTTTGCCATCCCTGAACTAGGGCAACAAGAAGTTATGGATATCATTTATATTTCTTTATTCAGGAAGAGAACGGGAGAAGACCAGGTGACGGTGATGGAAGAAGACCTGCGCCTCTGCACCGTCAAGAAGCCTGTCATCGACGGAGAACGGAGATTCTGTTTCGAAGTTCTCTCTCCTTCTAAGTGAGTTCACTATTCAAAACCATTTGGTATATTCATCTATTATAAATGTCTGAATAGTATAATGATGATGGCGGATATGGCAATAATATCCGCTAAGCGATCATAAACTTCAGCACTATTCCTATGAATGTACATTTATGAATACTTAATCCGTTGACAAGCTACTTGCAGTAAGTAGCTTAGCGAGTACAAATTTTCGTTGTATGTAAAAAAAATTGCAATTAATGATTTTGCCAGAGAATTGTTGTACAGAGTAGAATTTTTTTCAATACATAAATCGTATTGATGAAAAACAACTATTTAGATTTGAAATGGTTTTAGCTAAGTTTAGTGACAAGATCTGAACGTCTATATACAGTGAAACTCGCTTAAGAACTTCCTTCTTAAGAAGTTTTCACACTTAGAAGTTTGGTTTTTGTTGAAATTCTAATTAAACACAATTTTTTCCCTCATAAGACGTTTTACAACTAAAACTGCTTCTCGCCTAAGAAGTTTTAAAAGTTCGAGGGCGAATCCATTACAAACGAAGACTAGTGGCGAAATGTATCCAAAAGTTTCCTTTTTTGATGAAAGACTTTGTTATTATTATTGACATTTACAGCAATGTCAGCATCCCACATTGGAGAAATTTTTCCCAGTTTTATGGTACTGATTAATGTTTTTTTTTGTTTCCGATATCAACCTACCCACCGACATTGGTATTTCTGCTCTATCGTTGCCCAACTTTATCTGGATGAAAATGAACATTTACTTGTTTATGAGTGGCAGCTCGAGATTTTTAAGTTTGCTGACTGAAAAATTCTAAAGTATTAATATTGTTGTAGCCTAAAACAAAAATATTGTTAATTAATGTGTACATTCCGTCTCAGAACAGACATTGTCTAGTGAGACGGGTAACGTACATTTAAAGGTTTAAAATTATATGCCAATGAACGTCCGGGTTGTCGGCAATGAAATGACAATACTAGAAAAAAATCATTTTAAAAGTTTCCAAATTTGGATCCCACTCAAAAAGGTTATTTTTTTTTTGGTCCCTTGCAAAACTTCTTAAGAGAGTTTCACTTTATATTATCCACATTAAATATCATCCTTTTTTGCTTCCTTCTCTCCTTTTTTCATCTGTTTCCCAAAATTCCCGATTGGGGGTGACCTTCCTCTCCCCCTTCCATACTTCCTTTCTCCTCACAATGTTCCTAATGAACTCTTAAGATTCTATGGTGGTAATTAATACCACATTTGTTTTGTCTCATTTTGTATGGATGATGCTCACCGTTTGATTATTTTTGTTTCACTATGGGGAAATCACACGCATAGTTTATTTATTGGTTTTATGCCTTGCTGCAGGAGTCACATGCTGCAGGCCGACTCGGAGGACATGCTTCTGGCGTGGATAGGCGCTCTGCAGAGCGGCATCCGGGTGGCCATCCAACGGGGCATGAGCACCATGGCCATCAGCGATGCCACACGGCCACGCGACGTGCCCAGCGCCAACCACTTCAACAACACTGCTAACCACCAGTCCAACAAGAAAGTCAGGTATGAGGAACTTGATTTGGCAAAATTAATTATGTTTACTGTATGTTACTCCTGGATATGATATTTTTGATGTTTTACTGAATTTTCCATACTCTTGTGGTGTTTAATAACCTTTGCATATTAATCGCAAATTTTATTTCTTTAACTTTCATCTTTTTCCTCTTTTACATGGTACAGTTCTCACTAAATTGTACCAATCGCGAGGTACAAAAATCGACATTTCTTTGGGTTTTGCCTTTCCTATTATTTGTAACTTTGTTTGTAGGCAACTGACAGATGTATCCTTTTGCCACACTCGAGATAAAAGCATTTTGCAATGTTTCTAGAAGAAAACTTAAAAACGGAAAAAACTGCAGATGGGACCTTCTGCCTGATTACCGCACGTGTGCACATTAATTATTCATTCCAATCTTTTAATTATTATAAGTCTGGCATGGCAGTTGGATGAGTTAAATAAGTTAAAAAGAATGCGGTATAATTTTTGCTATCTTACACATATGTTATGTATTAATTCAAGTTGCATTATCTTCTTCTATGTATTATATAAAGAAGAATGTGCCGGGTGGGCGGTGTGTGTTTGTTATGTATACAAATCTACAGTTTTATTCCGAGCTTCATGAAATTTTGCACAGTTGACCTTCGAAACAAGAGGAAGGTCATTGTCTACATAAGATTTCGAAAAACCTCCCCCGTCCCCCTTTCCCACACCTTAAAGTAGAATTTTGATACTTCTTGATGAAATGTTGCACGTGTAACCGTGTCAACCGTGTTTTAACTTACACGGTTGTTGAAAATAAGAGGAAAATTACTGGGTTGGGGTAACACAACCATTCATAACCCCGGGCAACGCTGGGCACTTCAGCTAGTTATAGATACATGAAAGTTCTTTTACAATATAGATTTTATTTTAGGTATAAGTTTATGACGTCTGGTGCACTACTCGTGTTACAGTGTAAAATCACATCAAATTCCATATTGGGTATTATTGACCGGGTTTGTTTCTTTTCAGGATGTGGGAGCAGTTGTTGAGCATTCCTGGGAATAATGTATGCTGCGATTGCGGCAATCCGAATCCTCGCTGGGCCAGCATTAACCTGGGAATTACGCTGTGCATTGGTAAATATAATCATCTTAACACAATATTAAACTCTTTTGTAATACTAAATTTGAATTATTAGGGTTGTTAATTAAGAGTTACTTCATCGAATGGCAAAAAATCGCTGAGTTGCGCCAAATAATAAAAGAAGATAACTCCAATATCTCGGTCACGTCATGACAGGCATACAAGATCACTCAACTTATAAGCCAGGTGAAGATTGATGAACAAAGACATAGCAAAATAAATAGCTACACCTCATGACTTCGATACTTACGTGTTTGATACAAGTACAAATCCTCTGAGTTATTCTTGCAGTCTGCAAAGTTAATTTAAAAGAAGCTCAATGTTTCTAGGTCCTTCTACGTCTCTTTATTACCATGCATGACCTTGCTAAAGCAATTTTTAAGAAGCCTCGGAGTATTTTGGATCATCTGGGTTAAATAGGTCGGGGCAATACTGAAGTTTCGTTAATTTGATTTGATTTCTTTGTTCAAAAAAGGTGTTTTCCATGTGCAGAATGCTCGGGAGTCCACCGCTCGTTAGGTGTGCACCACAGCAAGGTGCGCTCGCTGACGCTGGACGAGTGGGAGGGGGATGCCGTGAAGGTCATGGCGGAGCTGGGCAACCGCATCGTCAACCAGGTGTACGAGGCCACTGCCGCCAGTACCACTGTCATCAGGGCCACACCCAACTGCACAGGGTGAGTGCATTTAACACTGTTGTTGCAGCAAAAGGAGGGCCGTGAATAGAGTTGGCGAACCAGGTTGCGATCTCCTTCTGCCAAAAATATTTTTTTGTCTGATGAAAATAGTAATATCATTTTTCAAATGTAAGTCCATTATTCTACATACATTTGAAACACATTTGTATCTGACATGAATTGAATAGGATTTTAGAACAAAGATAATGGAAATGTGTCTTAGGTTGAGGTGTTTCAAATTTATGTTATCTTCTTCTCCATGTCTTATTAGGGTAGAAGATTCATCGCCTCTAAGAGGTGCCGTCGGTGGCCTCCATCCATAGTAGGGGCCCAGTTTCAAAACAATAAATAAATGACCAAGCCACCTCCATTGCGACTTTTTGTACTATGAAGAGTGGCAGGAGTTCAATGTTAAGTCTATCTTGGATCTTTGAGCTGCTTATTCGACTCCGTTTTGTAACTCCCGCCACTCCTCTTAAGAGGAAAGGCTACGCTGCCTGTTTCATACATAACTTAATTTTGGATTTGAGGCCAAAATACCCATCCAAACTGAATGATATATTTTTTTAATTAAAGGTTTAGGAAATATCTAGTACGGATGAGAAGTATTTTATTTACTTTTGTTTTAAATTATAAAGTATATGCAATGAAAAAAAATTTAATTTTCATAATTTTATAGGCAACTTAATTGTAAAAATTAATTGTATTTAAAAAAAAATTATCATATTTGCTATGTAAATATGATTACGTAAATAAAAATATAAAAACAAAATATTTAAAAAAAAACATTTTTTCGGGTCGATATTTTAAATTATGTACGGCAAATTTGTGTTCCAACTAAATTGGTCACTTTTAATTTAATGTAAAGTCCACCATAATGCTTATTTTAATATTTATTTTTTAAATTTTTTATTTTATATTTCATTATATTTTCAAACCAGAGGGGATAAAACTTTTTTTTTACATTACCGTTAGCCTCCAAATAATTGTTAAAGGTGCCTCTAAAATCGCGAAAAATCAATTCTTTAATGGCCTATATTTCATAATGTAAAAAAAAATTAATTAATTAGTTCTAATCTGTACTAGATATTTACTATACTTTTTGATGAAAAAAAGAGATTGTTAGGTTTATGTGAGTATTTTGGACTCAAATCCAAAATTAAGTTTTGTATGAAACAGGCCGCGCAACCGTTCCTCTTAATAATCTCATTTCGGTTGCTTGAAACCTGCAACATATTTTCACATTCATCATCCAGATACGATGACCATATGTAATTACGTGGTGTCATCGTTATCACATTTAATGTCCATTAAATTGATAATCGATGTCATTTTGAATTTTGACGTTTGAATGATTTTATGGTCAGCAAGAGAACGATTTTTTTAAATTCTTTATTAATTTATTTCTTCTATAGATCCGTGCGAGAGGCGTGGATCAAAGCCAAATACGTGGCTCTGATGTTCGTGGGCGAACTTCCATCGGGGGCGGGGGTGGCACCGCCGGAGGAGGCCGGGCCGGGGCAGGATGAGGGCAGGGTAGAGGAAGGGGAGAGAGAACTGCCCGCGGTGTCCGGCAGCAGGAAGTGGTCGGTACGCCGGGTCCGCAGACGACCGCGATCCCGACCACGGCAGAGGCAGCCCATTACGGAAGAGGAAACACCTAAAGGTGAGAACTTGTTTTTAAATATTTTTTAATGGAAAGATTTTAGTCTACAATATGCGGTTACGATCCTATCATTCCTACCCTGTTGACAGCAATTTTTAAAATTTATTTATCAATGTGCACTTGAAGTGAAATAACATAAAACTGTGCTATATAAATGCTATGTTAATATTATTACTTGTAAAATTCATAGTACATGCTCATTATAATTAAAGTTATCAGTAGGTGGAAAGGGTTTTTTTTGTGCAATTTGTTATATCCAAGTAATAGATTGTCGAAGTGGTAACCAAAGGTCATATTATATCTGAAATTTTCAATGAAGCTAGGTGAAAGTTAGGATAATACCACCTTCATTCATGCATATTATTTTTAACATAATTAGGTTGGCAGAAATTTTTTACATTTATTTAAACAGCATGACCATTATGCTTGATGGCTGATCAAACGCTGAAATGGGGCCGAGAATCAGCGTTTAATGGAGATTCTTCAAATGTCGAAAATTTGAAACGGCGCTAATTGTATATAATGGAGGTTGAAACAATCAAACTGGTGTCGCTTAACTACGACTCTACTGTACCGGCTGTTCGCAGGCTAAGTCAAGTATGAACGTTAATCCTACGTATTGCAAGGAATTTTAGAGACACCCAGGTTCTCATAATATTATATAACTCATTGGTAAGGAGTAGGCTGGAGAGCGGGTCGGTGGTTTGGAACCCACATCAGGTGAAGTATTCCCTCATATTGGAAGTTCAGAAGAAATTTTTGAGATTTCTCTACCTGAGAGAGAATGGCTACTACCCGTGGCTCTATCCTACCGACTTTCTCTTAGGCATGGTCAGAATGAACCATCTGCGGGTCAGAAAGGATGTACTCATTGTTACCCATTTCTTCAGACTGATTCGCGGATGGTTTGAAGACTGATCTATCATGGAGAACATTAATTTCTATGTTCCCGATGGTTATCTCCGTCACCGACAGCATAGATTGTTTTATCTCCCTGCTTGCAAGACTAACTTGCCAATGGTCATGCGGATGGGGAGGGCAATCTGGCTGTTAAATAGAATCACTTCAGATATGGACATATTAAGCTGCGTTTAAACAGAAAGCTTTGTTGCTATTTGTATAATACCAGTATGTGTTGTATGCAATGCACTGAGATTTTATATGTATACCTTATTTTCTTATAATTTTCTTATTTTTTATAAGTTATTATTTTGGATTTTGTACATCCTGTCTTATTTAATAATATCTTTAAAAATATAAATATTGTAAAAATTTTAAAAGGAGTAAAGAATTGAATAAATCCTGCAATAATTATACTTGGAGGATCAGTTCCAAAATTATGCCGATAGTATCGATTATAATATATGGAACAAATTCGGCATCCGCAACCCGATGGACAGTATCCCTCAATATATATATAACTTGGACTTATGGAACATGAGATAGTTGGCCCAAATTGGAAAAGGTAAATGAAAGGAACTCATCCCGATTACAGTTACTTCATCCGTTCTCTGCGAGATATTATTTTTAACTTATGTATTTGGAGGTTTCATGGAATACCTCCATCTTCTTGTCACAATTCCGACAGGTGACATTTCCAAAAAGAGGTTAGGTAGGCAGGAAGGGATTTAATATAGAGTTTTACTATCCATCGTGACGAGACAAGTACCTACTTATATTCCCTCTCAATATGGCATGAACACAAACTTTAGAAGAGTTTAAGATCTTTTGAAAAGTGGTTGCTCACATTATATTTGACTATAAAAATAAATCAAATTATTATCCGAAATGGGCAAATAACGAATAATGGAAAATATCCACATACATCTCTGTATGTATTTTTTTTTTGTGTATATTTTACGTTGTGATTGTGTGAGTGTTAGCATAGTTACTACTTTTGCCTGAAATGACACTGTTTATAGGGTTAGCATTTTGGTACTGAGCATAAAGATTTAATATTTTCCTCTTTTTACCAGGGTGTTCGTCAGATGAACTGTCTCCCAGTTCCACCAGCTCAGCCAGCAAGGGCCCCGGATCCACTGACCCGAGCTCCAGTGGACACAGCAAGGTGGACTCAACGGACACTGGCAAACTGGACCTCATCAGCCCCAAGGCGGAGAGGGAGGGGGTACTCCTGATCGGAAGTGAGCTGAGTTCGGCAGAGAGGCCCACGGCTATAGCACTGCCCAGCGATCAGGAATCTACCGAGGGGGAGGAATCTGATAATATCACAGGTAAAAAAAAATATAGTACACTCTCGGTAATCCACCACCCCAAAAACCAGACAACAAGTGTCCGAACAAGGATTATAGTGCATACATACAAAATATACTAAAAATAAAAACAGGTCTTTCGTAAAGACAGTTTTTATTGTTAAATTTGTACTTGCAACTTAGTTTTATATATATTAAAAATAACATACAGTAAAACCCTGTTAATTCGAAATCCACTGAACTTCAAAAATCAAGAATTAACGAATTCCCACGTAATTCTGAATTCAGGAATTTTTTTTATCCCTTTGTGCTAAAAATTACTTCACTCTACTTGCTAGCTGGAGCTCGATTTTTGTTTACCATCTTCCATAGATATAAAAATAATATTAGTTTCATCCTTTTCTCTTCAATGAACAATATATGGAAGAAAGCAGAGAAATATTATGGGGATATCTTCTTCGAAAACAATTACTTTAAAACTACAAGATGTTAAGAAATTTTCATCAGTTACGTATCACCAGCAATCACAAAATTCACCCACTCTATCTGAAATCTTTTACCTATTTCCATTGAATGGAACCAATCAGTGGATAGAATCGTCCGGAACTAAAATTTGATTGTGGGGCAACTCAATTCTTGTTAAAAAAAATTTACAAGCACCGACAAGAATACATATATTTAAAATCAGTATTCCAGATATTGCATTACTAGTCCAGTCATTAGGCACTGAAAAGGGATGTTTTAAAACAAATTCTGGGGTACTTATGATTTTTTGTTCCTTGATGGTTTTTGGGGTACTGATTACGAATCAGATGTTTGCCAACAAAAAAATTATTGGTATTTGAGTTAGCAAAAAACTTGAAAAAAAAAAGGTTTTTCCCGTTTCTTTTTTATTGTAAATGAAAAATTATTAACTTTCTGTAGAATGCTATTCTGTGCTAAAATAATCTGCACAAAATTTTCTCTAATGTAAGTCCTTACTACTTTTATCACCACAAGTCCAGTAATTTTGTCATATAAAAGGGGGTTTTTCTTGCATCAAATGGGGTCATTGTGATTTTTGATATGTTGTATAAGATGAAGACCTAATGATAAACCTCCAGATCTTCATCGAAAATCCAAAGAACAGTTAAATTTTCGACCTTTCTTCAATTTTTTTCAAAATTTTACCCCTAAAGACTAATTTTTCAGGAAATACTAAATTAGATTATTCTTTTACATGCAATAGCATTTACCGAAAAACTAGACCTTTTTTGTCAAAATTGAAAAAAAAAAAACTAGCTACAAATGACAAAATATGAAAAATTTGCGAAATTCTTCTGTATCTTGAACACTATTGAGTCTAAAGAAAATGTTTGGATTTCGTTTGCAGAAAATTAACGGCCGTTCTTCCCAACCCTACTGATCAACCGTTGAGCTGAAACTTTGTCTCAACACTGTTCAAATGTATAAATTTGCTCCTCCCAATGAAATTCTTGATAAAATTTAAGATCAATTTAGGATATGGATTTTTGTGGATTAAGGTCCCCTTAGCAGAAGACTAGTTATAAAAAGTGTCAACAGGGTAAACAAACGTCACCGAAATGTCAAATGTCATTATTAGTTTATGATCTTTTTTACCCGATTCAAATATTGAATGATTTATTTCCGTTTTCGAATGTCAAAACATGTTTTTTGTATGTTTTAAATAAAACTGAAGATAACCCAACTTATTTTACTTATGATCTATGTTTTGTCTTATTTTTTTAACTCATTGAGAAAATGTCAAATGTCTAATGTACAAAATGAACAATGTGCTTTGCGGCATTATCAAAAGTCAAGCTAACACTTTATTTTCAACATATTTTTAACACACGTTTGGGAAGTATAAAATGTTGGTTTATGTATTAGTTTTTAAAACAAATGATATCTATTCACAATAAATACAATATTAACTCATCTATGTTAATTTTTAATTGATTACTTTGATGTTACTTTATTGTCTTAAAAGTGGGCGTCTACTATTTTATCATATATGAAAGTGGGCGGCTACTATTTTATCATATATGAAAGTGGGCGGATACTATTTTATAGTGGGCGGATGATGCTTGGAAACAGGCAAACAGAGCGAATACTTAATTAAACACTTGGCTGATCGGTGACTCAGATTGATCATTCGAAAAGTTGGGAAGAACGGCCGTTAGTTAACTTAAAAAAACGTTTGCGGTAACCTTGCCTGAAAGGTTAATTCTTCTGGGCTAAATAGCGCAACTGGGTCCCACCCAGGGGAATAGACAAAAACTTATGTCATAATATAAATATTTTTGTCACCAATATACTCAACTCCTCGCATGCTAAAACCGGGAAGCGATCGTAAAATATGTTTCAAAAATTTTTTTTTTTTAAATTTGTGTTTAAAAAAATAAAGTATTTATTACGGCCGTGGTTCTGCCACAACATTTGCGGGTTCTAGTTATTAGGATTGTATTAACATTGAGAGCCTCTCTGTCTAAATCAGTGTTTCTTAACCTATTGAAAGAATCACCCCCTTTATCACAGTAAAATTATCTAGTAATCACTCAAACTTCTGCAGCGCCCCCTAAATGCTAAAAATTTTAAAATGCCCCGCCAGACCTCCAAAACGCCCACAAAGGGGCGCTGGCGCCCCGGTTAAGAATCGCTGGTCTAAATTGTTTAGAAAGAGAATAAATAGACGTCAGCACCCCTAGCGATCCGGCCTTTTTAAAAAAAAAAAATTATTTGAATACCGCACAAGAGTCCCAACTGCTTCCAACTTTCTGGAGCCAGTGAGAATATGGCATCCCCAATTGGGGAATGTTGTGAGGCTGAAGGTATTGGGGAGTGGAAGGAGAAGGGGAAAAGGAAGGTGGGGAAATATATGGGGCTATAGGCCTCCGTATGTATTCCGACTGTATTGCTATTATATTTTATTAGTTTTGTAAATAATTTAGACAATGTGCGGGCAGTGAGGCTCTAAATGTTAATATAACACTAATAGCCTCTTTTTAAAACATATATATACATGAATTAAAAAGAAGTAAAATGATAATATATGTAGGTTGCCTAAAATACAGTTACATTAAAATGAAATGGAAAAACTCAATTTGAAAACTCGCGCCGCTAAGGGCGCTGGTGTAGCATGTTGCCATCTTAATGTCAGGTGCTGCACGTATTATTATATTTCTACGGTATTTGCTTTTACTTACCTCACTTTTTCCCTACACATTTTTCCTCCCAAACTCTGGTTTGCCGCCAATAATCTATCTGTCACAACTAACTCCTTTGTTTCTGTGTAGTACATTTTGAAAATACATAGAATACGTTCTAATTAGAAGAAAAACATTATTATAAGTACCTACCTCAATTTTTTTACATGCCAACCTTTTTTATAGCTTTTAAAAACAGGACAAGCTTTAATTCAAAGTTCAAAATTTTGTAATGTTATAATTATAACATAAGTATGCCAAAAGTGTGGGTTTATCATTAAATCTGTTAGGTACTTAATTTTATAACAATTGGTCTTGTTTTAGAAGAAGAAGACATGTCCGTGCTGACTCCCTCGCTGTTGCTGTACCGAGCTGCGGCGGCGCACAACTTGCCAGTTATGTGCCAAGCGCTGGCCCTGCGTGCTGATGTGCTCGTGCCGCACCCTCAGCCCGCACACAATGCACGCACTCCCCTCCATGCGGCTGTGCTCAGTGTAAGTTGTATTCAAGAAGACATCACGTCATTTGCCCATTATGCTCAACGTGTTTATCAACAACTTAAACCGAGATGGGAACTAAAGTGAACCATACGGTTTGAACCAAACCAATCCTCCACGCCCGTGGTCATGGTTCTATCTGACTCGACAATGTTGTGCGATAATGATCTCTAAAGTAGTACTCTATAGAGCCCATTATACCATGACATTGCTGTGTCAAATAGTACCATGTTCTAAAGGCACGATGTACTGACCCCTTTGCATTCGATTAAAATTTCCTATTTTATTTATCCGATCAGTGCTTAATCTCAAAAATTATTGAATATGTAACTATAATTAATTGAAGCCTTGCCTCGAAAACGGATCTAACCACTGTTGAGTCTAAAGAAAACGTTTGGATTTCATTTGCAGCAAATATGAGATACTGATGGGGAACGATTCAGAAGCTCTATTTCTTTGTACTACTGCCATCTCTGGACAGTTTTAGTTAGCAATATTTTTAGTTCTGTCAGTTTAAAGATTTCCTATCGTGGAATTTGGATCTAACGATTTTCTTAATTTTTCTCAATAATGTGTTTTTAGGGTTAGATCTCTTTTCGAGGCAAGGCTTCAATTCCATACTACTTCACAAAAATCAAATCACAAGACAAACCCCCTTTTTAGTGCATAAGATGAGTACATGCATTATTTGACTTCAGAGTGGCATAGGTTCTCTCAGTACTGCCCTGGTGATAGACCATAATTCAATATTAAAACATTGCTTGATATTTTTTTATTTATTAAACTTAAAATAGTTCCACTTCATGTGGTCTAATATAAACATATATATTATTAAATTTTAATTTACCTACATTCTAATACTTATTGCATACATAATTTTTACATCTTACTCTAAATATGCTTAATCTAGGAACATTTTTTATTTTACATAAGCTGTACATTTTAATGTCTTTATACAGTAAGCAATTTTGTGTTTGGGATTTGTTTTTTTTTTATGTCTAATGTCTTCTTTCTGTCTAAGTCTTTCTAAGACAAGTCTTTACTGTAATATAGTTTGTCTCTAAAGTAAGGTGGTATTAAATTGTTAAAAACAATATATATATATATAAACGTTATAGAAAATTCTTTGTTTTAACACTCATTATATCTAATTCCTTGAGTATTTTCTGTATTGATTTACATATATTTATTACACTTTAAAATTTGTTTCATCGCTCTATTCTGGATTATTTGGAATTTTTTTAAGCTGCCTACATTACTTTGATAGAGAACACTGGAACACTAGTCTATGTGTGGTGCAATAATTGTTTTATAAATTAGTTTTTTTATTGAAATTTTCCCCAATTTTCCAACGAAAGATACCCTTTTTAGCCATTTTTTTTCAATAACATTGGCATTTTCTTCAAGAGCCCTCTTTAACTTTAGCTGCGTTTACTGACTAGATCTGATTACTATCTGGCCAGGTACTTCTCAGCCTTATTCTTTCCATTCTCCTACCTCTACTTACTCCCTTCAGTCTCACATCATATCCAAATTGGGAATGACATAGTCCTACTCACTGGCTCCGCACAATTTGGAGTCTTGTGCGGTACTCACATAAAAATAAAAGTTTTTTGTTGTTAAAACCCTTTTTTTTTAATAGGGTTCAGTCATGGCTTGCTCATATTTACTGATGAATGGAAGTCGCATCAACGTCCAGGATGCTCTAGGAAAAACAGCTCTCCATCTTGCCACGGATGCCGGAAACACTGCTCAGGTTTGTCCAATGATTTCATTCACCATAATGCAGAGGTAAAATGAAACTTGTTAATTTTACTCCCTACATCTTAGGTAAAGAGAGAATCTGCCACATTATTACCAAATTATTTACGACTATGCTAATGTAAACTAAACGTTGCAGTTGATTGAAGTCTAGGGGTTAAAGCTACCTGTGATATTCTAGTTTTGAGCACTAGGCATAGGGCTCTAGTGACTGCGATGTCGGTAAGGCGGATCGGTAGCTAAATATTTTGAAGCTTTCAAGGTCACACGCATCTGGTGTGATCTTGACCTTAGGTCATCTGCGTGTGACTTGAATACTTTGAATACTAAGGAAATTAGCTTCCTGGCTGTTCTATCCTAGTCTATTATATTCCGAGCATCTTCGATATACAATACTATATTTTGTTGTGAAAACGAGAGTTTTATTTAATAATATAGAATTTCATAGATAATACACAACATACCTTAGTGTATGTTTATATCCTTAGTTCCTTAGATATTTTGGCGCTCTCGCAGCAGCCGGCAGCTTTTTATAAGCGCTCCAGTTTATCTGGGAAATATTGCTTAGTTCTTAATTTTTCGGGTGTTAAAATGGCGTAAAATAACCGTAATAATTTATAGGTTACATTTATAAAAATCATATAATTTTAGTGTGGCCGTTTCGGGCTAAAATCAAGTTTATAATAAAAAGTCAAATAAAAACCCAAACATTTTAAGTTCAAATCTGTCATTTTGTTCTAAATTAACCCAAAAGCATCGGTCATCGGTCGCCACATGTGCTTGTTTAAAGACCTTTGCCTGTTAAAAGCCTAGGGTAGTGTCCAAAGTGAATGGTTGATTTACAATGTTATTCTTTGAACTATGGTGATTGTAAACAATACCGTTTACGACGCAAACTTAATAGTGAATGTGTTATTTTGGACCATTTAATAGCTGCAAAAAGATATCGTTGTATAACCTTGAACGTTGTACCACAATCGCAACCCGTAAAATTAGATTTCGTGGCTGCCGAGAAAGGCGCAATAGGAAAAGACAATTGACAAGAAGATCTTCTGCTGTCACGGCGACCTGAGTTCTGACCTCCAGTCTACAGAGCAGATCCGGTGCATCATGCGGCCCACGGACGTGCCCGACCAGTCTGCTCTGCGACCTGCTGTGGTCCGACCCCGACAAGGACACCACCGGCTGGGGCGAGAAATGGACGACACGCCGGTGTGCTCTTTCCAGATCCTGAAGCCGGCCGACAAGCGCTACCTGGCGTACGGGCAGACCAACACCAAGCGTCCCGTCAGCAACCAACAAAGACAAAGAAGATTGGATATGGATATGGATCAGTTCCCCCGGCCCTCGTCCTCACCGCCGCCCAACTTCACATGACTCCAATCATTTTTATTAGCGTTTTGCAATATATCGTAAGGAATAAATACAGTTTGCATTTTTTTTTCTCTCAATTTAACATGTATGAAAACTTAGATCAAGCCGTATTTAGTTTTGATAATTTAACTGCATCTCTTTATATGGTCTATAAATAATGTGTAATGATAGCCTGTCCAAAAAAAAAAATGTAATAGATGTAATATAGGAATAATGTAAGAATAGGAAGTAAGATTTGTACAGCGCCCTTGAGGTGATTTTTCAAAAAAACGGCGCTATAAAAATCATCCGATTATTATTATTATTATTATTCTATTTGGTAGTAAATGTACTATTTTCTTTCTTTCCGTCAGGTGTGCCTACTTCTTCGCCACCGGGCTGACCAGTCCATTCAGGACAACGAAGGTAACACTCCGCTGGATATAGCAGTCGCCAATGCTAATGCGGATATTGTCACACTGTAAGTACATATATTAAACGTAATCAATCGTCAATGTGTCAAGACGCGTACTCATTAGCGAACTGTTACTGTAACACGTTACTGTTACTAAAAATTATAATGTGGATGAATTACGCGAGCGGCTTCTGTCGCGTTCACTGCGAACTGACGCCTGTTAGTTTTTGCTAACCATATGCAAAATCAATGAAGCAGTGCCAAGAAGTGTGTGCCAAGACAGAGTTATATGGCGATTTGTCTTCTCTCTCAAAGCATCTCTTAAATGTATGCTGCACAAGCGAGAGACACCTTGTGCGATGTGTTGAAGTTCGAAATGAATACTGCGGCTTTACTCAGTAAGGGGAAAGGGGGAGTAGACATTTAGGTGACCATGCGTGATGACTGTTGGGGGGGATGAGGTAATTTGGCATAAAGTAACATGCTGCTCATGTTCATGAACTAATAAAAACTCGCATAACGCCGGATAAATTACTTTTGAGTTACCTGTTTACACGTGAGTTATAAGACTTGAATATTTTATTTAATGTTTTTGTTTTGGTGATTTCATTTTATGTTTTTTTTTTTAATGTGTTGGTTGTGGTACTATTATATTATTTTTATTTATTAATTCCAAGAAGTAGGAGAAAGGTTTCAGTCAAGTATGATGTAATTTGAGAGGGGTCTAAAAAATGTGACAGAAAGATGATGATTGCTTGACGTAATAGACTCTTCCATTATTTAGTTCCACAAGAGCTTCAGCCTTCATACTATGAAAAATGGTCGATTTCGTATGAGGTTAAGTTATGTTAATTCTTTTTTCTGCAGTCTCCGTCTCACAAAGCTGAATGATGAGATGAAGGACTCGGAGATGGGCGTGATGGGAGACGAGACATACAACGAGGTGTTCAAGGACTACACCCAGATGGCGCACTCGCACCCCGAGCGGCTGGTGCGCCCCAACCAGCGGAACAGCGTGGTCAGTCAACAGGAATCTTCCGATGAATGACTTCTCCAATATTTAGTTTCTAAGCAACCAACAGATATCGTCTGATGGATGGCTTTTCCCAACCTTACCAATCAATCCATGAAGCTGATTGTCTTCTTCATACCTTACCTTACCAACCTACGAAGCTGAATGACTTCTCCTAACCTAGCCTAACCCCAGCCGACCTATAAGAATCTTCTGGTATACGATTTCTCCTAATCTGACCTAACCCCACCAATGGAAATTGTCCTTAGAATTACTTATATACATAATAGTTATTACTACTGTGATTATTCATTTAATATTTTTTGTATGGTGTATTTTGGAGCCTTTTTTCTGTTTATACTCTTACACAGGTGCTTCCACTGTAGTTTTATATTCCATAATGATTCCATAATGAGTGACTACTTAAACATGCGTCACCTATTGTTAAAAATTATTCTGGCCTCTAATTTTATATGAATAACACGTTTGTATTACACTTTTTATGATAACTAATTCAGTGAAACTATGTATATCCTTTTGATTGGTTTCATTGTAATATGTAGAAATGTTTCATTCATTATTTATTGATGATTCTACTCATTCCGTTAATGTATTATTTTTGGCTAAATTAGAATAACAAATTAGGGAACATACACATTTTGAGGGCGGCCACAGACAGTGAAAACCAAGAATTTTACCTGAAATTATCAAGAATACTTACTGCAGAATTTTAATTTTATTTCATGCCATTTTGTGGAGTAAATCAGTAATTTGTTTTTTGTAATATGTACCTACAGGTAAATCATTTTTAAAGGCGTTCTTGTTAGTGTAGTGGTGCACACTGATAGTGGTTCAACTAGTTTGAAATAGTTTGGAATACCCGCCCGCAGTCCCCCCTTACCGCGCAGAAGTCCTGTAATACAGTACACCACAACATAAGCAAGATTATCTTTAAAATGATTCTACTGTACATATATGTATACAATTAGCAAAAAGGTATTTATTCTATTTCTATTTATACTTAATTTTTCTATTTACACGATTGTAGGGAGTTCAACAAGTTCGTAGAACTGACATATAGGCGATGTTCTACAGAGTTAAAAGTGATCTTTTTTTTGTAATACCATTCTTAGTAAGCGTCCCGCTACAATTTAAAAACGAAATTTTTCTTAGTTTAGTTTTGACAGGAGTTTGAATGAGATGTGTTTGACTTTTTTATGAAATCGATAAAATTGAAAATATTGCTGATTTTGATTTTTTTACTTGTGTGCCAGAATGCTGCCCAATTTATACGGTGACTTCCCACCTGTCCATATTATAGTGAAAAAATGTACTACTGAATTTAGAAGAGGTAGAATATCCATCCAAGATGACCCCTGCGTTGACAGACCTTCGACGTCAGTTACTGAAAATGTTCCTAAAGTGCAAGATATGGTATCGAGTGACCAGCCAGTGAATGTGCATTAAATAGCAGAGGCTTAAAGCGTATCAACAGGGGTACACATTTATTTTTAACTGATAATTTAAGTGTTTCAAAAGTTTTGTCGAGATGGTTTCTGCGAATGCCGACTTCGAAAAAACAACGCAAGCGATCTCGAATTTCAAAGAAGGTGTTTAGCGACGATAGACTAATAAAAAGATTTTTGCGTCGGTTTGTCTCTGGTAATTTGAATTTATTATTACCAAACAAAGTTCAATGAGCATTCTGAATTGTGTACAAAGGGAGGAGATAGGCTGCCCAAGAAGTTAAAGCCCGACCCATTGGCAGACCAAGATTTGGCTTCAGTTTTTTGGTATGGTCACACTTTTTTTTTCAAATTTATATGAAGAAGGGAAGAATAATCAATAAAGATTATTAACGCGACTTTATGAATAAATTACGAGCTGTCATTATCGAAAAATGACCAAAACACGATGTAAATAAAATTCTGTTCCATCACAATAGTGCTCCGGCTCAATCATCGATACCAACAGTCACCAAAATCAATTCAATTGAGTGCCAATTGGTTTACCATACCTTAAAATAACCAGACCAGACCCTCCAATTTTTTTATTTACCCACAATTGAAATTATTTCATGTTGAGAAGAGATTTCAAACATGAAAAATTTACAGACTGAAAAAAAGTTGATTTTCAAAATTTAGGAAATGCACTTAAAACCGACATAATGACAGTCAAAAATTTTTGGTAAAAATGTATTGATATTAGAAAAGGTTATTTTAAGATATATATATTTTTTAATATTGTTTTTATGGTAAGTTCTACAAACTTTTAGAACTCCCCTCTTGCATACTTAATTCTATAATTCGTAGTACTTTTTTCGGGTGAACATCCAACAATAATTTTTTCAAATGGCTATAATGAAATATGATAGCTTTCTATGTTCCAGGCTCAATCTGGAAAACTTGGAAAATTATTCCCATATTTTAAAATCTGATTTCTGTGACACCCCGACAGTTGAAATTGGGTTAATTGTTTGTATTTCAATTTTTACTACTTACTATATGTCCATGCATTACATAAAAAAAAAATTAATAATTTAAATTTCCATGCCAAACACTTGGATCTGTTAGGTTTAATATTCATTGTTTTAAGCTATATTATCTTTATCCTTATATAATTTCTTCTCATTTTCCTATAAGCTTTGTATTATTTTTTTTAAGATAAAAATCATTGCATTTATTTATGTACATATTTAAAAAACAATTGTTTGCATTTTAAAATTTCATATGAACCTCAATTATTCCACGTACATACATGTATCATAATGTGTATAATCTTATTATTTATAATTTTATTCTAGGGTTTTAGGTATTGTATAATATCTTTATCTATCAAATACCATTTACAGTAAAACTCTCTGTAAGGTTTTCCGAGGAACCGAAGAATTTTTTTTTATTAAGTATTAAAACTTCTTATGTGGGAACCTTATAAGTGGGTTTCACTGTATTCAACATTTATATCAGATATGATTTAAGATTTTCATGTTTAATAGTATTACATATGTTGTTTGACTTAATCGAACATCCTCGGTCCGCCTGATGATGGAGACTGCAAGGGCACGTATGAAACGTTAGCTCAAGAAGGAGGAGGTGCAACCCAAAAGTTAAATTACATAATATTATATTCATCACTTGTTATTCCAAGGTTATTCATACAATTTAAATGCTACACATTAGTAATCTAAAATAATAATTATTAGTTATTGATAATAATAATAATAAAAAATATATGTTTTTTTTACTAATATTTTTTTCTATTTAGTTTTACAAAGATTCTCAAATATTTCCAAGAAATATTTTCTTATTTTGAACCATGTGCCACTATTTGATAATCAATATATTATGTAATCTTATTGTTATGTTATTACTCAAAAACATATATTTACATATGTACAATGCACCCACATGTATGTACACACCTATTTGTGTAAGAGTGGGTACCTAATTTTAAAATAATTTTATTGTAAATTCTCGCTTGTTACTGGCTTTTATAAAATACGCTGTTACTGCTGAATGATAATAACATTATCTTAAATATTATTATCTTACTAGGGAAGTAACAATACCGATACAGATACCTATACATATTAGCAATTCACCGATAAAATATTTGTTGTATTTTTTTTTTATAATTTAAAAAATTACAATGTTCAATGTTTGCCTTTTTCATGTCATTATCTTTTTCTTCCGACTTACCTTCTTTTTTTTTAATACATATTTTGTTTTATGAGCAATAAACAGCAATTTTGTAATATATTGAGTCACAATGTACTGATCATATTGGTATTGCCGATAATTGACTACAATATTTGGTGATATTATAAAACACATATAGAATAGAAATACAATATTTGGTATTGTATCTGCAAAAACAAGTATCGTTACACCCCTAGATTTTACCAATGTGAAACTTTCCCAAATATGGTTACAAAAGCATAGTATGCCAGTGTTTTCAATTTTTATAATGAAATTACAAATTTACTGTGTAGCTTTGATAAATCAGGGTAAATCAATTAATTATTATAAAACCAAAAATATTTATGAAATGTATTATGATATTCCATTAAAAATTACTTTTTTTAAACACCGCTTGTATTTGTAGTATTTTTAGGATGATTTAATGGGTTGATTCATTAGTTGGAACCAATTTAATGGGTTGATTCATTAGTTGGAACCAATTTAATGGGTTGATTCATTAGTTGGAACCAATTTAATGGGTTGATTCATTAGTTAGAACCAATTTTTGATCATATTTGTTATGTGAATACTGTACAGGAGTCCCAGCTGTCCGGAGCTAGTTGGACTGTGGCATCCCCTATTGGGGTATGTTGTGAGGCTGAAGCGAGTGGGAAAGGGAAGGAGATGGGGTGAGGAAGGTTGGAAAGTACCTGACTCTTTGGATCTGCTCACGAAACACAATTAAAGCATTTTCAAGTAACGTTTCAATTCTGAATTTTGGTCTTTCACAAGGGCGATTCTGAGAGTATCTACCACTTGTGTCGTATATATACTATATTATATTAATGAAATGTGAAATAAACACACATTCATTAAATACATTTTATTTATGCACACCGGGATTTGACCCTGCAACCTCAAGATTCGTAGTCCAGTATCTTAACCAGGAGGTGGTTGTATCATTTTGTTTGAGTTTGACCGAGGAGTTAGGCGCCTGAGGTCACTAGAAGACCATTGATTGCTAATATTACAAAAGCTATTATTTAAGAGCTCGGTTGTTACATTATTCCACATCCTCCCTATTCTCCTGATCTTATTTACAAAATTACAAAATGTTTTCGACTCCTCCACCAACCCGTTATCGTTGAATTTCTGTCAGAGGAGGATTAAAAAATTGTATAGTTTTTTAGTATTAAAATAATTCCTGGCTTTTTAAAATAAGCATGTTTTCAATAATTTGAATTGTTATAACAAAACTGTTAAATACTCGTGGAGCTCTCTTGTCTTTGAATTTAAATTATTTTATTCGATAAGTGATTTCTTATCTTTCTTTTTAGACAAAATATACGGCATGCAAATTTAAATGAACAGAACAGGTGGTTTTATAAAAAATCACAACGAATTTAAAGGAGTAAAAAATATAATTTTTTATCAGTTTATATTATCTTACCTGTAAAAATAATTAACATGCATTTTTAAAATACAAATTTTAGGCTGCCCCCCCACAGGCCGATAAGGAATCAACAAACAGGGTGCAGTAAGAGTGCGTCATACCGAAAGCGCTCCATTCCATATCTTTCTATTGGCCCCCTTACCTGGTTGTTGCGGTAGTGGAGCGGTGTTGTGTATTTCCATTGCCCGCATTATTGCTGTATTTCGGTGATGTTGATTCCATACCGACCCGTGAGGGAGCGACCCTAGGTTAATAACATATTTTTATTTATTTTTAACTTCTTCTGTTTCTTGTACTTAATCTGGCAATTATTTCAATCACTGACGTCAGAATGGATAGACCTGCCCTAATGTACCATTTCGACAAAAGTTACATGACATCAATTTTGCCACCAGCCTAGAAGACTGCTATCCATGTTTGTATTGCTTGATATTGACAAATTATAAAATATTTATTAAAAGGTCAAATTAAATACCAACATGCCGAACCTTTTTACTATTTTGCTTAAATTTGCGGCGCGCCTAGTTCGTCCCTCCCCCCTTATTTTGGTTGCTTCCCCTTGCGTATTAGGGCATCTCTATGTATTATTTGCTCTGTGATTTTAATCCAGTCTGAAAAGATACCTCATTGTTATTTGCGAATAATGTCAATTAACGAATTTTGCTCACATAACGAATTTTGGAGAAGGCCAAGACAATATTTTACTTCATAGCTTGAAATTATTAGAAATTGACTTAAATGATAAAAATTGACATAAAGCTTGTAAGGACATAATCATACTGTTGCATTTGTTACTTATTTTTACTGAAAATTTATGAAAAATAACACTTTATTATTATTATGTATTTTGATTAATTTTCCACGTGAAATAAAATGTACATGTTATATCTGCTATTACATTTATAATTAATCATTATTTGTACATGCTATTATTGTGTCAATCATTCAAATGGAGTTTTTATTAACCTTTTTAACCACTGTTTATCCACTTCAATATGTATATCAAAAGATGAAAATATTGTATTGTATTACATACTGGCCTCAAGTCACAAAAAGAGTTCAGTTTAAAATTTGTCTTATGGCGTATAAGGTACTGAACGGGCTGGCACCATCATACTTGACTAATCTCTTCGTGAGGGACAATCTTAGTCAAAGGCAACCCCTGCCCAGGTCAGCTGCCAAGTCTGATGCTTCAAACATACTGCTTGAACCCTCACATATGAATATGGCGAAATTTGGGACAGCTTTCAACGCATCGGGTCCACATTCTCAGAATGACCCGCCATTTGGTTTACTGTATCCTTCACTTGTTCATTTCAGACCGGACCGGTTTCACCCTATCACGGGCATCTTCCGACTGATACAATTTAAATTAAATCTATGATATATATAGTATTTATGTCAGGAGCTCTTTCTAATATTGTACAATTTTTGACTGAGAAATTTATTTTATTGCTGACGTAACGGCTTTGCAATTATAATTTCAAATATCATAGTTTCAAATATAATTGTAAAGCCAAGTATCGTACAAAATTGTAAAATTCATATTTAAATGGAATTCCGCCACAAATCTGCAGTTTCTAAATTAGAAATCATTAATAATTTTGAAAACATAAAGAGAAATAAAAAAACCATCCTTTTTTAGAAAAGATGCCCTTGAGGTGATTTTATCACAAAACGACGCTATATTAAGTTTTAGTATATTTGGTTTTATTTTTATTATATATATTGATAAAGAGAAATGATTTTATGTTGCTATGATAAACATGAAAAATAACCAAATCAAAATGTCAATACAAATTGTTTTTTAATGATATCTGGCTAGATGCACATTTTTCTTTAAGTAGGTCATTTTACTGACCTGGAATTAGATTTCATTGTAAGATATCTTTTAAGGTTAATTAAAATTATTCATGAACAGAGCTGGACCTATGACATTTTGTGCCCGGTGTGGAAAGTATAAAAGGCACCCCCCATGAAAAATTCTCATTTAAATCACAATTTCTTTATTTTTTTTTATCATTCAATTCAATCCCCCTACAAATCTTAATTTCAAATAAATTATTGATGATAACAATAATAATAATCAAAACTTATATCGATTTGTTAAAAAGGGGCACCAATGGCACATGATTTGGTGGTTAAAATCTGTGATTTGCCAATATTATCTTTACGACTATCTGTATTAAGGTTCAAATGAATTACATATGATATATTTTGGCAGTTCAGATTCACCTAGATAATGCTGTTTTAGGTTAGATGGCATTGATAAATATGTATAAACACCTTTTAAAATTTTCCGCCTTAACACGGTACCACGGTAGATACGGCGCTGTTTGTGAACTCATTATGTTATCTTTAAAAAAACTACAATTGACATAGATAAAAGTTAACAATAATGCGTCTACAGTCTGAAGTGATTGTGGCCTCTTTAAATAACAAGGAAATATTATTAATTTGGTAAATTGTTAGAGATCACCATTGTCATGGACAGCCTTGACCGTATTATCAACACGGATAGCCCGTAGGCATTCAAAGGTCCCTATTAATTGGACCATTATAACTACTGTATTTTATGAACTTTAAGTTAGTTGATCTACCCACTAAAATAAATAGAAATATAACAAGGCATTGTTTCATCACATGTCAAGCTACTGTCAGGATTTTTTAAGAAAGAGAAACATTCTTGGGTTTCGAATACCTCGGCAATATTTGAAAAACTCGTACTCCCATCATATAAGTGGAAAATTTTGCTTATGCAATGATGGAAGACTTAGCTAGCAGAAAATTTGAACTCACACTGCCCGGGTGGAAACCTGACGTATTTGTGAACTCAGATACTAACCTTATGAATGAATTATGTATGCAAAGTATCTGCAGCCAAAGAGGCTAGAAAAAAATAACTAATTCATCGTCATGTTCTCCACCTGCTCCTGTTTCTAGCCATTAGTCTTGAGTGCTCATGCCTTTTCATGAAGACCTTCTAAGAGGGCTTCCAACACAGTCGTGATTTTTGGTGTCCGGTCACCTGGTAGTCTTTTTTTGGTGTCCAGTCACCTGGTAGTTTTTTCATATGACCATTGCAGTCTTTGAAACCTCCACAATCTTACAATGGTTTCACACTCAATTAGCGTTTTGAGATTTTTGATTCTCCGAATCAATGATGATTACTGTACAGGTAAATCAGAATAAGGTGATTCTTGTTGGTGTTGGGGTGTACTGGATTGATTATAAAATTATTTTCTAACGTTTGATATTTCTATTCCTATTCATTTTATTTTAACTAACTATAAACTATCTGAGTACGACTCAATGAAACACATGCCTTCACAACAAGCACTTTGCCTTTATTTAATTAAGATGATACAGCGAATCTCGCTTAAGAAGTTTGGTTTTTCGCCCTCTTGAGAAGACAGTTTGTTCAACTTATAGGGTTTACCTACGTAAGAAGCTTTTTTATTCCGGTCCCTTAGAAAACTTCTTAAGAGGAACGCGTGCGATCGCCTTATCTGCAAATCTGAAATACATTCGAGAGTTCTGCATCTCGTTCTAACACTGTAGGGTGCTGAAGCTAGCCGCGCGTAGTGGAAGTGGTGTTCTGACTTCTGTAATAGTGTTGGTATTCGTAGCCATCGCAAGTCAGCAAAAAATGGGTAAATAGAGCGAGTGTAACAAAAATAGAGCATTTAATTTCACGCGTAAATATTTGCACGAAGCCGACGAAAGGCCCCTTTTGTTGAGTTCGTTATCATTCGCATGCATATGTAGGACACACGTGGACAGTAACCATTGTGAGGAGCGCATGTCACTTCCCATGTTATAGTAAGTTAAGATTGTTTGAACCTGACGCAAAAGATTATTCAAATTTCTTTTCAGGAAAATATTTGTGTTTATAATTCTGCTCCGTCATTAAAAATAATTACATTGAACCGTTTGCAGTGTTTTAGCTGTGTTTAGTTTTAAATGTTAGAACAGAGTTAAACATATGAAGTTTTAGCAATATATTAATTAGGCAAATCATGGTTATAGATTGAAACAACCCGACCTGAGCTATTTATCATAGACCTCGGCAGAAATGGCATAAAAAAAAACGGCAGCCCGAAGAAAGCATGATACGATCAAGTGAATCAAATACTCTAGTCTAGTCTAGTCTAGTCTAGAGAGTTAGAATAACGGAAGAATATATTTATATGACTTGATGTATAATTTTTTAATGTGAATACCGTACAAGAGTCTCAACTGCTTTCAACCGTCTGAAGCCAGTGGGACAATGGCATCCCCAATTGGGATATGCTGTGAGGCTGAGGGTTGTGGGGAGGGGAAGGAGATGGGGAGGAGGAAAGTGGGAAAGTACATAGCTATTCAGATCTGGTCACCAAACATGGCAAGGGCATTCCAAGCAAAGTTTTGATTCTGAATGGTGGTCTTTCACTAGGGCGATACTGAAATTATCTACCACTTTGGAATGTGCCGCAAATATACTTTATTAGGTATATATTGTTTTAATTTAATGAAGTGCGAAATAACACAAATTAATCAAGTAAAATTTACCTGAAAAGGCTTAAGCCGTATTTGGTGACCAGATCTGAATAGCCAGGTACTTCCCCACCATCAGCCTTATAACATACCCCCATTGTGGATGCCATATTCTCACCGGTTTCATTAGATTGTGCGGTACTCACATACATGAAAGTTAGATACGCTAATCGTTAGAAACCTGAACAGCATATCTGAAACATGTTTTTCATGAATAACAATTTTGATATTACGCGACTCAGCAGTAAGCGCTTTGACTTCTAACACAGTTGATTATACCTAACCTACCTACCTAACTATATGAATTATTACATTCATATACATATTATTATCCACTATTATGGAAAAAAAAAACTATAACGTTTAATTATCTACCAATATTGAATAGCACAAAAAATAAATGATCTTTGCTAAAGGTTTCGTAAAGAGAGTATTGTTGCATTAATAATAATATATGAATGAGTACCTACTGTTACGTTGGCAAATCACAAAGCCGAGCATCCGATTGATACAAAATTGCTGTAGATGTATGTATGTATTTGTTTGGCCGGCCGCTTACCCCTCGACCTACCTCCTATTCATATTCGGTTTCTCGATTTGTGCGAAAACGACACAGCTAAAAATTCTCCTGAGATTTACCCAGAATATGTCACTTACTAAATTCGGATTTTGACCCAATTAAACTATTTTCAGCAGTCATTAAAATTGTATTACATACTTCATCATATTCCTAAGGTAGGGTGAGGGACATTTTTTCAAAAATAGAATCCATTTAGTCACAAATATTTTCTGCCAAAGTTGCCTCCTAAAAATATGAATAAATTGTCATCTTTTGTGGCATATTAATTAAAACAAAAATAAAAAAAAATGCTTCTCATCCTTACTAAATATTTGCTATACCTCTTGATTAAAAAAATATGTCATTAAGTTTGGGTGGGTATTTGGCCTTTAATCCAAAATTAAGTTTTTTATGAAACAGGCCACACAGCCGTTCCTCTTAAGATAGTTTCACTGTAATACTCTTATCATATGAGCGAGGAAAGGACAGCCTCGAGACCAATATCCTGTAATTAGTATTCTCCAAAACTCTATTATTCCAAGGTGAAAATCAATTGAGCCTCAAGAGCTTGTACTGCTAGTTTTAACAAAGGGAGGATGAACCTATGCTTTAGTTACATTTGTTGGTGGCAACCTATTCGCTGGTGACTGTGAACTGTTACACACTGTGAGAACTAAAGACATCTTTGCAAATATGTGTTACACAAGCTAACTATAATACATATTTGTATTTATTTATTTTTATTTTTTATGCCCTTCCAAACATTTATTTTATGACACTGTTCACCAAACAGATCCTATAGAAATTCCAGTTGATTTAATAACTAGCTCTGCTGGTGTTGAAACAGCGCCCTTGAGGTGATTTTTCACAAAAACGGCGCTATAAAAATCATCCGATTATTATTAGGTATGTACTCATGATTTTAAAATTTTCTGATTCAAAGTATCTATAAAGGTTATATAAAACTTCCTTTGTTTGGCTGGTCAATGGTTTACCATGATCAGATTTTATTTTGGCCCCATTCTAAAACTCACAACCTAATACCGAGAGAAACTTAACTATCTAGGACTTAATTAAATTACAATGACAATTTTCGAAGATTATGACGAACGGTTCCAAACAGAACAAACACATTCAAACGTGAGCTCTTTAAAATGATTTGCATGCAAGTTACTTGAATTTTATAATTTTGGGGGAGTAGGAGGTTTACTTATTGAAAAGGCGTATTAAGCTTTTGCTCATTTTACAATTTTTTTTTATTTAAATAATAACCCTAAAGTAACAAAATTAAGAATTCGTACAAACATTTTTTTATCATTACGAGTATATAAAATTGCTTACAGACTATTAGGATTTAGAGTATTATATAATAGCTCAAGTAAAACCAAAACCATCAAGTATCTCGGAGGTTCCGGTAAAACAGGCTTCTGAATAATGCAGATTCTTAAAAAATAAATTTGTATAATTAACATTTCTGATTTTATAATGATATTTTATGTATTATTTTGAGTGTTGGAATATACTCTTCTGGTTATGAAAAACATGTATATACATATTACAAAATTAGATTTTAATTTATTCTATTGTAAGTAATATTAATGAAACAGAAATTGATTACAGGCAGACCTCGACTTTCGCACATGATTGGTTCGAAAGTAGAGGAATGTAAAAAAAAAAAACACCAAGAATTGTACTTTAAAATTTTTATTTATCAAAAGTTACTAACTAAGTACATATTAAATAAAAAATTATATTCTCTTAATAAACTTGTCAAGGGTTAGTTGTATTTTACTACTTTTTTTCTTTTCTTCATAGGGAGTTCTGTAACATGCAGTACTATTATGGATCGCCCCACGCACTTGAGATATGCGTTCTCCATTGAGATCACATTCTTCCATAATATTCAAAAATGTCTCGAGATGCGTAAAAGCTTCGTTCATGTTTTTTATTGTTAAGGTCTTTACGATTTCTTCTGGTTCTTCTTCGTCACTTTCAATTTATATACTATTTTCTTTCTCTTGTCGGTCCATTAGAAATTCATTAGTCAAGGGTTTAGAATGAGATTCAATCATCTCATTAACATCTTCACTGTTAATATCTATGTTTAGTTCATTCATTAGGTGAACTATTTCAAGTGTGATGGTTTCTGGAGTTTCATCAAAATTTATGAAATCACTCATCATTTGTGGGCTTAGTTGCTTCCATGAACCTTTCATTGTTGACTCTTTTATTTCAGCCCATGCGTCTCCAATATTGTTTATTGCGTTCCACATGTTATAATTCTTCCAGAAATCTTTTAATGCGGGCCCACCTTCCATATCAGTTGCCTTGATGGCCTGATTCATTATCGACCGCATATAATATTGTTTAAACGTAGCTATCACTGTTTGGCGTTTGGTTTCCATGGGTTGTATGGGACACGTAGTAATGGGGGGGAAGAAACACAACATTGATTACTGGGTACAAATTTTGTAGAGATTTTGGGTGTCCTGGAGCATTATCTAAGAATAATAATGCTTTAATTGGTAAATTATTAACTTCACGATAATTATTAATTGTTTTTGTGTTTAATTCGTAGAACTCCATTTAATTTTTTTTTAAATTTAATGTAAATCAAATTTAATAATGTTATTATTAAGTTCTGCAAGTATTTTTAGTTATTTAAAAATACTTGCAGAACTTAATAACATTATTAAATTTGATTTACATTAAATTTTTTAAAAAATTCACAATGTTTTACTGCTGCTACGAAATGTGAATTGAACCAATCTTTAAATATTAAAGCAGTAACCCAGGCTTTTTTTATTGGGTTTCCAAATGACTGGAAGCAATGTTTTTATCTTTCCCTTTCTTTCTCTAGGATTTTCTGCTTGATAAACTAACATTGGCTTCAATTTTAAATCACCAGCTAAATTTCTACCAAGAAGCAATGTCAATCGGTTTTTAGAAGGTTTATGACCAGGGGCAATTGATTCGTCCTTTGATAAGAATGTACGATTAGGCATCTTCTTCCAAAATAAACCAGTCTCATCTACATTGAATATTTGACTAGAGGTATATTTTGCATCTTCAATAATTTTGGACAATGACGAAATAAAGTCTTTTGCAGCATCTTCATCCGCATCAGCCGATTCTCCAGTGAATTTAATATTGTGTAAAGAATACCTTGTTTTAAAATTTGAAAACCAGCCGTTACTTGCATGAAACACTGTGTTAGAATCTTCGTTTAGTCTAGCCTTCCAATCTTTATGCAAACTAAGAGCCTTAGCTTGAATCATTGAAGTACTCAGAGTGATGTTTTCTTGATTTTGATTACTTATCCAATAACACAAAGATTTTTCCATTTCACCCATCACTACGCCGTGCCTTTTGGAAACAATTTTTGGTGATATATTTCCAAAATTTTTTACATATTCTTTAATTTTATCTTTATTCTTTAATACCGAACATATCGTAGACCTGTTTATATCATACGAACGGCCGATTGAAGCATGAGACTCTCCATTTTCAGAGCGTTTTATTATATCCATCTTCGTTTCGATTGTATGAGGTTTATGGGTTCTTGATTTTTTTTAGCCATATCTACTTCGCAGTTTCTTCGTTTCTCACTCATGTTAAAACGGTTACGAAATATTTGAAACAAAACTCGCAGAACAATGCAAACAGTAAGTGCGCTAAAGCAAGACTAAACCTGTCGAGATCAGATGGGAGTGTGTACAAATTAGTACATACAAACGCATGCGTTCTGACTCGCTCGCGCTTGTATGTTAATGCATATGTGCGAACAGAACATAACACTTTTCACAGTACGGACCTGGTTCATATGTATTTCATAGTGCGACAGGGAAACAACTGCACGGAAACAAAACGTTTTTGCATTATCGCCAAAAAATTAAAAAAAAAAAAACGATTTTTCAAAAATGTGCGAATTGTGCGAAAGTCGAATGTGCGAAAGCCGGGGTCAGCCTGTAGTTCCGTTTAAGTTGCAATTAGCTAATATGCACAAGAGTCTACTTGAGTATAAACACAATGAAAACCCTGCTTTAAAATATAAAAACAAATTAAATATAGTTAAGTATGTTGGCACTAGCTTTTAAATAATTTTTTACTACTAAGCTTTTAAAATATCATAAATAAACTTCTTAAAAATTAGAATATGCTCATACGATGCATAAATACTGTACATTTCCCTTAAAATTAAAAAAAATACAGCTTCAACAATAACTATTTTTATAATTCACAATAATTAAATGTGCGGCTCCAAAAGTCAAGTTGAATTCTCATATTGAATGAAATGTGTTGAATTTTGTATCTATTAAGTAAAAATCTCAAAATAATGTAGGTTTTATCTTCATAATGATCACTAATGCATTCTGCATTGAATCAAGAATTTATATTTATATATTTATAATCATTTAATTAAAAGTTAAAAACGGGCAAATTGAGGTAGAAAGCATTTTGTTAAAAAAAATAAATTAATTTGCGTTAAAACTAATTCCGGATAGAAAGTTATATCATCACTATCACATTAAAACCTCGTTAGTTTGTTTGAGAAAAATATTACGAGGAATTTAAAAACACTACATACCAAAAATCAATTTTGAATACGAATGAGAAACATTTATTTGTATATTCTAATCTTTGTTAATAAGTTTTCAGTTATTTTTTTTTTATCTTTCTGTTCATATTTTTCTCTAACAGACTTACAAGGTCTTTATATAGGCATGCTGTTATAGATTCGTTGCAACATCTCCTTCTACATAAACGAAGCACGGAAGAGAGTTTACAACCAAGCTCTCAGTGGAAAAGGTAGCGATGCATAAAATAATAAAATTTTAAAATAATTTTGTCTATAAAATTGAGCGGAAATCTGCAGATTCTTATAGTATGTGTTATATCCAGCGTTTTGCTTATCTACCAGAGATAATTCGAGCCGTCGAAAACAGTGTTATACATTGGCCGAGTGATCGTAGGCAGCCTTAGCCGTGGGGAGGAACATTGGAGTCTTTTAGAGACCTCGCGTCCACTGGGAGACAGCGATCATGAGTTGGTCTCCTGTTTCCTGCAATGGTAGACGTAGGCGCTAGCGGACAGGTCATCGTGGGTGCGCATGCACTTCTGGGTGGGCGGGCACTCGCAGCTCTCGTTGCGCACGTAGTACTCCAGCTTGCGCGTGAGTGGGAAGTAAACCGCGTAGCCGCACGGGCACTCGGGTCCTGGGGGCTTCTTCGCTTTCGGCTGTGGACAAACAACACGTAATAATTAGCATGCTTTTATTCATCAAATACCAATTTACTTCTAAAACGGAACAAATGAGAGATTGGCCTCCCGGTGGTTCTCCCCATATCTATGGAGAATGCTGTGAGACTGAAGAAAGCAGGGAAGGGGTAGAAGAAGACAAAGACTCCCGGATTATGAATAACCTGACAACATTTGAAAATCTTCTACTACCGTCACAGTAAGAGGAAGATGTTGCTTGTGTCATGATGCAGGACAACGGAGGATTCATAAATATATATATGGAGAATTCATAAATATAAAAATTAAATATTTTCATAGGTATTCGGAAATACAAAATAGTGGAAAACTACCATTTGTACTAATATTGTTTACCTAATCTACCTATTTAAAAATTGCCACAATTTGAGTGATTGTTGCCTATATAATAGTGCTTGGTTGCAATATTTTGCGGAAACTTCACTGGTTTATGCAACCCAGTAAACACGCAATATGTCAAAAATGTTTGTTTTCCCGAATAAAGCAAAATATAATATCCACATTTGGGGCACCATCACGAATCTTTGGCGCGAACTATGACTGTCAGATTCCCGCGAATAGAGTAACTTTTGGGTTAACCGCGACAACAAGAAGTGAAATGTTATTTTTATTAATAATTTATTATCGAAACCCGCGAGAAGACATCTGAAACCCACCTAAGGTAGAATTTGCAAGTCTTCGAATTGATGAATGTCATTCCTTTACCCATATCCTAACTTGAACCGTCATTATTTCCAAAGACCCTAGTTTTTTGTATGAACATATTGCTCCAATTGGAATAGCTCTATCAGTCAACAGATAATTTTAATTATATATTTTCATATGAAGCGGTAACTTGCGTAGCGTTGGGTAGGGTAAGCGGTAGCGGTAACAATAACATCACTTTTTTTGGTATATACTTTTGCCGACCGGGTTTCGCCACTACCAGTGGTGGGCGAAGCGGCTCGGTTTAGTGAGCCGGATCACTAAATCAGCTCTCTGTAAAGACAGTCCACATGAAAACTGGACGAAAAAAGTATCGTATAAGAGCGTCTTAAGGACGTCTTTAGGAGGGCTAAGGGAGTGAGGGAGAGGACATGGTGCGAGGGGACGCGAACCGTCGTTCAATCGAGCTGGATCACCGGACCGGTACACTACTGCCGTAGAAATACTACATTAATACTACAATAAATACTACATAATTAGTATTATACTGCCCTGAAGAAGCTACGGTAGTGGCGAAACCCGGTCGGCAAAAGTATATACCAAATAAAAGTGATGTTATTGTTTTTATTTTTTAGATTTTAATTATTGTTATATTTGGTTAGAACTACTAATTGTTTATTTCTTTGAAATTTTCTATAGAATTTTTCATAGAAAAACACAACTCACGTAAAATCTGGATGAAAAAAAAGTATTGTGCGAGAACGTCTTTACTCATTGGCCGATTAGCCACGAGTGTGCTAATTTTAAATGTTGTTATTAAATTTATTTTAAAAATTCAGTAGGTTGTAATTAGGTACCTACCCGCGAAAAATTGCGGAATTTAATTTGATTTGCCAAGATGAAAACTGAGAAATTGGTAGGTACCTACCTACTTACAGAATAAATACATATTATTTCAAATACAAAATAAAAATCGTCTGGTAAAATATATTATAGGTAGGTACTTTATCGCTTGTCTCCTTGTCTGGATTTGAAAAGATTCTTTTTATAATTTTTTAATACCTAAATTAGTTCCAATTTTGAAAATGTCACATACGTGGGTACCTACGGATTATTTAATTATTTGAATGATCAGACTTCGACGAAACGAAACTAAAAAAGGGTTGCCTACTACAAATTACTTAGTATAACAAATAAATCGTCAGAATAATGAACTGAGAAGAGGCCGAAATAATCATAGCGGGGGACATTGGTATGAATGGAATGTTATTTCATTCATAAAACAGGTCCTTGGCCCATTCGCATCGGCTTGGCCATTCGCGGAGCGATGCTGCGTATTATTGATAGTATGGTGCTCGCTATTCACCATTATTATCATTATCTATTATGATAATATAATAATACCCGTTGAGTTTTGTGGGTTTCATAATAGCACTCTTGTTACTCCAAAGAAAAATGAGAAAAAACATCGCGTCTTGTCTTATTTTTTGATGGCTGGTGGAAATGACATTCAAGAAATTGAGAAGACAGAAAAACTACACAAGCTAAACGAACCAAGGCTCGAAGGCTGGAAACAAGTAGCTAAGAATTGATTGTCATGGACTCCTAAGATTTCTACATTATGTGAACGTATAAAGTCTCAATTTTGCAACTCATACGAATTTCTTTTAATATAATTGAAACATGTTTTAATATCCCTAGAGATAAATTTAGATATTTCAACGATTTTTCTAAGGATACAGTGGAACAATTTGTTTCACTACTGTAGTATCGAGCTATTTAATTTGTCTTTAAAACATGCTCTAAATATTTAAAAATGTTCACATTCGAGTTTGACATTTAGTTTAAAGAAATAATCCAAAACAACATAACCCGATTAAATTTACTTTTAAAAAAATTATAATTGCGTATTTTGATATGTGATTTAGATTTGGTATTATTTTGATTTAACATTTAATAAATGGGTATCTTGATACATACTTTTCAGAAATACAACAAAAAATTCCATGTAATTATTTCCCTCGCAGAGCGTTAAATAGTAAAAAAAGGTTAAATATAAAATTGTATTAGAATATGATGTAGAATCATCTCCTTATTTTAAATTTCGATGGTCTAGAAAATCATAGATAATTTAATTAAAAACTGTAAGTAGAGCACACCTTACTATTTCGTTTAGCCGGGCATATTTTTGGCGAGTCTTTTTATAAGCCTAGATAAAAATAAAGTATCAGACCTCAAAGAAATGTTTAAAGTGCAAAATCTCCTACCTACGAACCCCTTTACATTTTAATAATTATGCCTGAACTTTACAAAATGAAATAAAACACGCATTTTGGTAATGTTTTTTTTCGTAAATCAAAACATGCCGCCGGTGTTAAGCGGGAATTTCAACCTTTTCGCCACCTGCATAAGGAGTGTGCGATTTCGTTCGAATTTTACGCAGTGGATCCCCTTATAGTAAAAAATATGATTTTTTTTTAAACTTATTTTATGTTTTCTATAAGCCATCCTGGTGTTGTCATTTAAAACTTTTAAACGGGCCCACAATTTTTGTCTACTTTAAATATCGCGATGATTGTAGCAGAATGATATTAAAACATTTCATATGTTAAAAGATTGATTAGGTAGGTAGGTACATGTCATTATGAACTAAAAACTCTACGTACCCACCCGGTAACCGTGAAAAAAAAAACACGGTTTTGCCAAAAATGTGGACTTTGCTGTTTGATACCCCTCACTGACGTCAGAATTAATAAACTTGCCCTAAGTACGATTTCGAAGGCTGGAACCAAAGGCCAAGTAACACCCATTTTGGCACAAGCTTTCGTTCACTGCCGTCCACGTTTGTTTCGCGTGATTTTGACTGTGGTATGCAAATTACAAAACATTCATAAAAAGGGTTAAAATAAATACTCCATTCCATTTAATATTCCATTATTGTAAATAAGTCGAACCTTCTTAATTGGTTTCTGTTTTACCTAAATTGGCGGCATGCCTAGCTCGCCCCCCGTACCTCTTTGCTCTGTGGTACCCCTGGATTCTGCGTTGTGAAGAGAGGAGAACGTCACACGGACATCTTCACATTATCGCTACTTATCACGCATCACAACATCCGAGTGCTCTACTTACTGTATACTACCGAATACCGTAGAAATATAATAAATAATACGCACAACTCCCGATGTTACCAAGCATTGAAATGGCAACAAGCTCATTGAGCATTTGATTACACGCGTAGCGTTGTCAAAATACTGGCAACATGCCACACTACCGCCTCTATCGGCCAGGGCTATTGGCTTCTAGACTGTATTGCTGTTATAATAAATATTCTTTGCAAACAATTTAGACTGCGCGAGAAGCGAGGCTTTGAATGTTAATACAATCCTAATAGCCTCTTAAAAAAACATAAGAAAAATGGAGTAAAATCATATATGGGTTACCTAATATTTATTTTTTTGAATTTTTGATTTCTATAATTTATTAAGAATATATTTAACAGAAAATCTATTAAAATGTATGAAAAAAAAACAATTGGTACAACTCGGGCCGCTAGAGGGCACTAGTGTAGCATGTTGCCATCAAATGTCAAGAGCTAGAGGTATTGTCACGTAAGAGTATTTGGTACTACTCAGACCCGGTATTTACTACTTACCAGCAGTGAGCACTACCTAGTGCGTACTTACACTTACACCTACTACTGCTATGATAATATTATTGTGGCTCCGCGGGGGCGCGACTGTAACTTCAAAACACACTCTCGTACGCATCACGCGTTGTGCTATATTAAATTATATCCGATAACTTATCTCTCCAAGTACCCGCAGTGAATTTCGCACGGACAAATAGAGGACGAACTGAATGCGCTTAATTTTAGAAGCCGTTTTGGAGGCCAGAATAGGTGAGGTAATAATACGCGACACTTTACGCGACGCCATTCCCCGGAGTTCCTGGGTGTGCAAGATCGATCATTTCCAAGATTTTTATAAGTACTGTGTATGCCAAATTGAAGCCAATGAATAAAACAAAACAATAAACGTTTATTTGACCAGTGAATCTTACCTATTGCCCATTAGTTATGATTCGTGACCTATGGCTTAGAAAGTTGATCTTTTGCTAAAACACGCAATGAAATTATTGCGTGAGAAAAATGGCAGGCGTAAATATAGGTCCCCGCAGTGGCGTACGCAGAGTTTTTATTCAGGGTAGGTCAGTTGAAAAAAACACCGAATTAAATGATATATTTAAAAGAAGCTTTCCACAGACTTGGTAAGCTTTGGCTAAGAATGGCTAAGCTGATGTTGGTTAGGATTACCTGATACATAAAACATATCCAAATAACGCTTAATTTTTGCATATTCCAAACCAATTACTGGAAACATAAATTTTCCAATTTTTTTCGACTGCACATCATGTGAGCACTGATTGTTACATTTGTGATTGTACCAAAAGCCACGGCCTTTTTCGACACTAACACAAACGAGTCTTCCCTTGAATGCGCATTGCGCACACGTGTACATCTTTTGTGTAGAATATAGACATTCATGAATATGACAAATGCGTCATTTTATTTACTTATAGCTGGAACATCGCCTGTATTTATGAAAATTGTGGATTGATGTCTCGCAATAAATTTAGATTTTTTTATATTATTTATATTTTGATGCGATTGAAGGTAGGCAGTACTTACACATGGAATGTACGCCTCTGGGTACCCACCTGATCATTTTCTGGCCTGATTATTATATGGTTTACAACCATTGTCATATCACTGATATTGCAAAAAGATGGCAGAACTGAAGGTTGAAGGTAATAGGTAGACCGAGGATAACAATATGGAGCAGACTATGCCGCATGGAATCGACATTGTACATAAAAAGATGAAGCCTAGGAAATAATATTCGTACAGCTTCCTTGAAGTGATTTTTCACATAAACGACGCTATACAAATTAATCAAATTTTCGTGCAACAGTCTGCAAAACTGGAGACAAAAAAAGTCACTAGGAAGACTAACAGAGATGGAGCCACGATTTAAAAAGATCTGGAGAGCTGAAATGACAGAACCTGACCCAAAACAGGAAACATTGGAGACAGGTGCAGGTAGGAGGGCTGTGTCCAGCAATGGGTATGGTAAGGGTAAAGAAGAAGATATCAACCGACGCAACGATTCCGTCTGAATTCGAGCAAACGTCTTATCGTACAACTTAGCTTGTTTATTTTGTTTTCATTAGAGCGTCTACGCCTACAGATGGATTTGTAAAGTTCCCCCATCAATAGAGATAAGGTTTATATTATAGTCCAATACTTATAATCACACCGAAACTATCCCATTGAAATCTAATGAACAAAATAATGTTTTTTTTTAATGTGTAGATTAACATTTAAAATAAATCAAACTGTATTTTTTTTTCTGGAATTGAAAAAAATGATTATGGCATGCTAAGTATCATGTTCATGTCAGATGGTGAACACGTTGGTAGGACATACCAGAGCACGTTGAGCCAGGTCACAGTGGATCGTGCCTAGAATGTCTCCGAGGTCTTGGCGAATCAGCAATTGGTTTTATCGCACACCTAAATATTATTGCCCCCAATTTTGAATCTTGGATGATGTCATCCCACCGAGGAGAGAATAAGCTAATACCTATTTGAGACGTAATAGGTGACGTTGAATGCTTTGATCGCATTTTAGTGATATTTTATAACTTACAACTCGAAGGGGGCAGTACCACATTTATAATAGGCCTGGTAGGTTGCGGCCGGTTTCCAACTCGTCTCTTCCAAAAACTGACTATTGTCCTGCATTTTAACAATTAATTATCAATGAACATATTTCTTTAGATTTATATGCATATAAGCATACGACTGTTTCTAAATTAAACAATTTTACGATTATTAATTTGAAAGCTCCAGCGGAGATTATAAAAACAAAACGAAAACACACAAATCAAAATGAATCTGCGATGTCTAATTAAAAATACTTGTTCACTATTGCTAATAAAAGTACGAATTGGTCAAAATTACCGAAATTTTAAATTCTTGATGTCAAGAAATGTAGATTTATTAAGCGACGCTTTCCCCACCTTCGCGTCAAAGTCATTTTGGTGAATTAATTCATCCATGAAAGCGGCTCTGAATAAATATCCCGACTTAATCTCAGCTGACAGAGAGAACAACATAATTATCATACATTTAGCAAGTCAATGAATTATTATGTGTTATCAGAAATCTGTTTACGGAAAATGTCACTTAGTAAGTGCATAAACACCTAACTGTAACTGGCGATGATGACGATGAACCAACGTCGACAAGGAGACAATACCATCGAATCATTTATTTACTTCTTGCATTTACGTCACATTGTTTGTCTGGGTTTTAGTGCGTCCAATCACTTGTATCTAAAAATAATTTTACTTCAGTGGCATTGGATGATATTATTTGTTTTTAATAAAAAATAAATAAAAAAAATCCATGGCAAGAAAGGACGGATATTGGCGGCGTTTCATACAAATTGTGTTGCGAATTAAATCAAGTTGAAAAATTATTCACAAAGTGTGCTGAGCTCGGGGGTAGTCTTTTTTAAACATTAACTCCACACAGGAGGCCCGTAAGTTTTCATCAGGGCCCGTGTCGTTTATGGGTATGCAAGTGAACGTGGAACTTGGAGACTTAGAGATCATGTTGCAGGAGACAGAAATACAAAGGCTAGAAAGTCTTTCTACAGCCAAGTTGTTGAGCACAGCATTTGGTTAAGTTCACACAAAAAGTTGTCGAGTCTCTTGGCTGTGGCACCGGTGCCGAAGGCATCAGTGGCCCGGTTCTTCGGAGCACCTCCCTTTGAAATACCAGCAGAATAAACCCAGCCATTACTACAAGATGTCAATGCTCGATTGCAATACGTCCAATAGGATAGGGGAGTCTATCAAATGTATTTTACGTTATTCTTTTATTCTTCGTATGGCAGAGTGGAGGAGAGTTGGTGGAGGCCAAAGTGGGATGCTGAGGTTGTCCAGACAGTCTATGGCATTACTGCGAGAACAGTCACTTGGTGAAGGGGACATTCTACTACGATGTGCTCAGTTGTGTATGTCTGTCCCCTTTCAGTCAACTCAGAATCCCATTTGTGCATCACAGTTATAACATCGTTCTCAATTTGTAAACCAGTTTAAATACCCAAATGCATTTTTTTGGCAAGTACGTAGTGTAATTTACTTTAGTTAAGTATTACCTACTCGTAATGTTTAATAACATTTTTTAATATCCAATATTTAAAACTACGGTGACATATGAACACAGTGTTTCCCCAGGGCCTTTTATTTGATGCAGAGAACTTCTATTCGTTTCGTTTTTGTCGTCAAAACAACACAATTGTAAATACGTCGCGACCGTTGGACATACCTAGGCAGTCTAGGTACACTAATATATTATATTATCTTATTGTTTACATGTCGAGCCTTGGGTCTCAAGGCCACGAGAGTATTTCATAACCTTGAGAAATGAGTACCCAAGATTCTTCTATTTTTATATAATGATAATGGTTGTTTACGATTTCGCGATCCATTCGAGTTGTCATAATTACGGTCAATGACTTGGTCGGCCATTTCTTATTTGGTCGGGTATTTCGTAAACAATTTTTTTGCTCGATAAATGGCTCCATCATCGCAGATATGGGTCAAATGGTACCCATAATGATGATGGACATTATTGGATCGAATAATGTCAACGGCCAAATAAATTTCTATAAACAAATTCGTGAATTACGAAAACAAAACTATAAAACTCTTCTTTGATTCTCGGTATAATGCTAATTAGATACCTACGTAGACTTACTTAAAAAAATGTTAGGTACATCTTGATACGGTTAAGTTTGTAGTCGGTGACGTCGCTAGCGTAGATTTTGTAGACACAAAACCAAAGATTAGAAAAAAATAGATCGTTCGCTATTTTTTCGCGTTTGTTAAGTTGTACGTGTCAACTAACCAATTTTTACAATTGTCACCAATTTTTTTTTAACATTTTTTCTTCCACAAAGTTGTAATTTATAATCCAACCACATTGATATTTTTACATCTAATAATAACCTATGAGACAGAAATCTGTTTGCTTGTCCAAAACAACAAAAACTCCAGAAAGTTTAGCTTTGACGTCATGATATTGTCACATCGTTTTCTAACTGGAATTTCTAGATCAATTTTATTTTCAGCCCGCTACGTTATTCCAGTGATGAGATATTCAGTTTTGAATATCAAACTAAATAATTAACTAGTAAAATCTTAGAAGAGACGCCATATTGTTTTTTTCCATGTTTTTTAAATTTTCCGTTCAATAAGGAAAAAAAGTGTTGGAAAGCTAGTAGCATCATAAAAATCAAATGTACATATTTAATAATGAAACTACCCAATAAAAAGTTTGTAAATACCTACATTATTAATACATATATTAAAACAGAGTGCCGAAATGATTAATTACGATTAAATAAATACAGAAAGAATAGCTGAGATTTAAATCTGAAAAAAAAATAGCATAGTTTGTTTTATTAGTGCCGGGAAGGTTTAGAAAGTAGTTTGAATGAAATCCAATATGTAAAACTGTTTCTATAACGTTTTAAAATTAGTATGAAAAACATTGAACTCGCCATGTTTTATTTAGGTTAGCCCATAGATATAACACTCTGGTTAGCCACAGATTGCATATTTAAAAGAAGAAGGTTTTTTTGGGTAGAACATTTTCAAAATGGAAAACACGAGTAGGCCGTAGTACTTAAGAACTTTATGATTTAGATATATTTGAAAAAAAATAAACGTTTGGAATGAAATAAAATATTCAAAAGAATGTTTCTTTATCTGGAGATAGTTACTTTCGCTGTCAAATCAATTATAGCACCCTAATGACAAGTGAAAAATCCCGAGCAAGGCCGGGTACACATCAGCTAGTGCTTTATATTCTACTCCAATATTATCTTTCTTACTAACACGTGAGTAATGTAATTAGCCTGATTGCAGGCGTTTGGACTGTAAGTTACAACGTTACCTTATTGCAAGATTGTAAAATAATTAACTATTGGAGGACGAAATTACGTTGTACTTTAAACTAGAACGTAGTTTCAACGAACGAATTTATTTAATGTTGTGATTGTAGGTTCATATAAGGTCAGTGCCATCCGTTTATATTTAAATTTCAGTCATTAATGAGGAAACTTCAAGTGCGGAATTTTTTTTTATCATATGTTATAGATGTCCTTATGTTATGATGTTATTATAATTATTTATATTTATGTGAACTTCTTTACTATCTCTAAGGATGCTGTAGAGATGGTCGATATTCCTGTCCCGGTTAATTAGGACGGGTTTCGTTGCTGTCGCTGGAACCGGTAGGTGATATTTCTTTGAGGAACCGGTTATTTTTGGAACCAATATATTGCATATATATTTAAAAAAAAGTAAAAATAAGAAATTTTTAAGGAACAGGTTTTTTATCAGAGTTTGTCGACTCCCCCCCAGGGTACGAAAAATATTCGGAGGAACCGGTTCCTTCGTCTCGGAAAAATAGCCACCCAGGACAAGAAAAAAAATTCTCATATATATCTCATAGCAACCCACGCCACCTAAATTAAAATTTTATTTTTCAGGAACCGGTTCCAAAAGTAATGGATAATGTTCCTCATCGTTCTCCGGTACCTGGAACCATAGTGACAAGTGTGACCACCATCTCTAGAACGCTGTATTTTCTTTATAAGAAAAGCAGTGAAGCCGGGTTTTGAAAATACCCACGTTATAAGAGGGCGGAAATACAAAAGCCTGTAAATTTTTTGTTGTTCTGGTAATAATTTATCAATTTAATATATAAATATGTATGTATGTGTTTGTTTTTTCATTATTACGCATTATCTCAAAACTGAATTGGGTTACGGGGTCGAATTAAATACAATATAATGTAGTTTTTTTTAACAGCAACAATGTGGTATACTTTAACTTGACCTCCGAGGTCACCGGAGGGCGCAAGTTGGAAATTGAAATAAAAAAAAAACGAAATGTACGGGAACAAAAATGGAGCACCATTCGACTTCAGTTTCAAATCGTTCAAATTTCGACCTCAGTGCTACGAGTTCGAACATTGTCCCCGATACTCTTTTGTTGTGTTCGACGACCCTTCAAGTTCCAAACAATATGTTCATAGTTTAATTTTAACTAAAAGTATCTGTCGGGGTAGGGGTATTGGTAGGTACTATTTCCACCTTAAAACCATACCAGTTTACAAGAATTCACAGCCTCAAAACATTACTCCAAACCATTAAAAATCGAAGCAAGGCCGGATACGAGCCAGCTAGCAGTTAATAGGGGAAAAAATAAGCTAAATGTTATTTTTGCGTCGTCCACTTGAACTTTTAACAAAGAATTGATCGTCTGATAAGAATTTGAAGGTCTTTCCTATTTCTTATCTTCTACTTCTAATGTTGTTCTTAGAACATAATAATCAGAAAAGGAAGTCAGATAAATATTTTTCACGTGGGTACTTTATCCAAGACACTTTTTGGTTCAATGAACTCTTCAGGGGCAGTGAGTAATAGTGTACAAATATACGATTGACCCTTTTCAAATAACGTACGTGAATTTATTTGTGTGTCTATCTGGGTAGGGAGATACATAACTGAGGCAGGAGGCAGTGAACAAGCCAGGCTGGCGAGACCCCTGGGGCATGCCGGCCAGGTGGCAGGTGCCGCTAATTGGCGTGACTCACCACTCACCTCACTCACCTCAGTCACCTGGACCAACGAGACGGAGAGTGATCTCGTCTCGGAGGATAACACTAACAAGTACTACTCGTAATTACGGGGAGAAATGCCGTCGGCGCACTTCGGACTGCCATGCCCACTGACGTCTGAATGAATAGATGTACCTGGACTCCACGCAGAAGGTAATACATTTTCAGACATAGCAGATATGTTCAACTGCTCGGAATACAAATATAAACAGACGATTATTGCATACGTCCTCAACAATTATTATGATATGTGTCTAGTGTATACGTATCAGTGAATATGGGGTATGTTTTGAATATTTGCCTCTGTAGTTAATTATTTGGAATGGTACTTACACTATGTCATTCCTATATTTGTTTGCGAGACAAATGAAATATTTAGTTGTTGTATTTCATGAAGGCTATCTATTTATGTACCTAGTGTGATGTGTTTTGCACCTGTGTGACTACTGTAATTGACTAAACATGTAAAATCCCATATAGGGCGGATATAAATAAAACAAATAAATAAATAATAGCCAAATTTGCCTACCACTTCGACGGCTGGAGGTAACCACGTGAAACCTAAATTTGGCACCAGGTGGGTTCACGCATTTCTCGAATACATGGCGTCATTATTCGTGTATTGACTGGCGGTGAGCGATCATTTGAAGATTTTAAGGAATAAAACAAAAATTATAGTATTCACACACTATAAAAAGAGAAGTGGTAAATATAATAATCAAAAATACAAATGCAATTGTTTTTTCTTTAATAAACATTACAAACATGTTAATTTGAAACCGATTTTTATTTAAGTATTATTATTATATCATATTATAAGCCAGCGTATAAAATTTAAAAAAAAATAGGTGCGCTGGCAGCAACAAAGCTTGCACAAAGTAGCGTCTTTGATGCTAAATGCTAAAAATTGATTCTGTTCAACAACAAGATTGCCGTCCCCACCGGCAAGACTATTGGAAAATTAGTTCTGCGGGTTGGGAGATAAAACAGTGTGCGTAGATACGATTTGAACTATTGGCGGAACTGGTTCATGGCCTATCTCCTTTGTTTCTATTATCTATAGCTCAATCTATGGGCCCATTATTGTGATCAATTTGACTTCTTCTGAAACATTTAATATTTCATACTCGGTAATACAATTAGGTGTACAAAATAAACTAATAAAGGTCTATTCGCATCTACCAACACCGCGCAGTGCAGAAAAGTACAGTACACGCACGACAACATTAGTTACACACATTATCTATGAACACATTCATATTACAACGTACATAAGTTTAACGTATTCACACGTGCACGGGAAATCCCAGTGATTACATCATTATTTGCAAATTTGTTATTGAAAAAAAAGGTAATAAAACATTTTTAAGATTATTATTATTATCTTACAAAAAATATTGTATTTTCACTTGGGGTCTGTGTTCTAAGTATAGTAAAATCTCCAGAAAGATAGGGGAATCAGGGGACCGATTCCGGTTCTTTTTAAGTATAGGACATTGTCCTTACCCTTAGGCTTAAAGACTTCTTGCTTAACTGCGGTTCCGGTTCTTTCGGATGACATCGAATGACATTCTTTAAAAATATCGATATTTTTGTAGATCTAAAATAATAAAAACTCGATATTGTTGACTACAAACATTATTAGTCAGTTATTGGCGCATCACAAATCTATTAAATGAACCGAATTAACGAAATTGCGATATTTGTAAAGTAGCTATGCTAAAAGTCCGAAATTTTAGATAAAAGTGATTTAAAATATATAAAATTATAGTAAACTACACGTGTAAAGTAAGTATTAATAAATTACACCTGCAATGTAACGTTATGCACCTGTAATTTTTGATAATACTATGATAATTAAACACCAAATCCTTTAAAAATGTATTGTCATTGGCATGGGATCTGAACCGCAGTTAAGCAAAATGTCTTTAACCGTAAGGATAAGTTAGGGTTACTCAGAGTTAGGGTTTTCAGGTACCTAGAAAATAATTAGGAAGTGAAAAAAAAATGTGCGTTTCCATTATTTATCATATTTTTAAATTAGCGACAAATATCAATTTTTGAGATCAAATGTCTAAATAAGGGATAATTAGTATAGTTGATTTTAATGATTTTAGATTAGATTACTATCAAATGTCTAAATTAGGGATAATTAGTATAGTTGATTTTAATGATTTTAGATTAGATTACTATCAAATGTCTAAATTAGGGATAATTAGTATAGTTGATTTTAATGATTTTATATTAGATTACTATCAAATGTCTAAATTAGGGATAATTAGTATAGTTGATTTTAATGATTTTAGATTAGATTACTATCAAATGTCTAAATTAGGGATAATTAGTATAGTTGATTTTAATGATTTTAGATTAGATTACTATCAAATGTCTAAATTAGGGATAATTAGTATAGTTGATTTTAATGATTTTAGATTAGATTACTATCAAATGTCTAAATTAGGGATAATTAGTATAGTTGATTTAATGATTTTAGATTACCTACTATCAAATGCCCAAATTAGATACTAGTATAGTTGATTTTAATGGATTTTAGATTAGATTATCAAATGTCTAAATTAGGGATAATTAGTATAGTTGATTTTAATGATTTTAGATTAGATTACTATCAAATGTCTAAATTAGGGATAATTAGTATAGTTGATTTTAATGATTTTAGATTAGATTACTATCAAATGTCTAAATTAGGGATAATTAGTATAGTTGATTTTAATGATTTTAGATTAGATTACTATCAAATGTCTAAATTAGGGATAATTAGTATAGATGATTTTAATGATTTAAAATTAGATTACTATCAAATGACTAATTAAACGATAATTGCATAATTAATTTTAATGATTTTAAATTAGATTACAATCAAATTAATTAAAAGAAGTTTAGTGCATGTTGCCCGCAATATTTAATAATAAATTATTGTTTATAAAAATAATTGTTACCCTTTGCGCTATGCACAAAAATCTTGTCTTAAAAAAAACTTTAGTTTATCAATTAATAAAAAATAGTTGACAAGTCAAACATTTTTCACCAATAAAATGAAGACATAATTTGTCTCGACGCCACCCATTGAGGGATTTAGCAGTTACAAGCCTTCCTCATATTAATAAAGTTGGTTGTTTACAGGTGAAATATAATAAAAACCGTAATTATTGAATGAAACACTAGTATATATTGATTAACTTGGCGGGTTTGCGATAAGCCGACGTAGCTCAATGGTAGAGCATCTGACCGGATATCAGAAGGGTGCAAGTTCGAGTCCTGCTGGCGACATTTATCTTTGCTCGGAAGGTTTTTTCAATTTGGATGAGTGTTTCAGGCTAATAATTATTGTTTATAAAAATAATTGTTAAAATAAGTGGATATTATAGTTTATTATGGTTAAACGAAACGCGATACACGCTCACAAATGTGGCTAATTCAAATATTTTAGAAGAAAAAACAGTTTTAGAACTTAAAGTTTTTAAATGTTGATATGAATTGTTTGTTGGCGGGTGCGGAATATGAAATGGAATAAATTACTATTTTAAGTATAATATGTTAGTTTTAGAATAATATATGTATTTTTATAATTTTCTTGAAGGACTTGAGATTTAAACTTACAATAACAATTTATTCCATGTCATATTCCGTGTGTACGAGTATACAACAAAAAATTGATTTTAATATTTAAAAGCATTACGTGCTAAAAGCGTTTTTTTCTAAAATATTTATTAACGCCATCTGTGTCCCTTAAAAAAATCTGTGATCGCGTATTACGTATCGTTGAGTTTTAAGTTGTCAAAACGTTATTTATCCGAAGTGTAGATACCGACTTTACCGACTGAGCCGCAATGAAGTGAATTTTTGCACTTCTGACAGTCCACTGCAGTTCGGTATCTATAAACGCAGTTTACTGCCGATTGCAGTTGAACGACCGAGCCGGCCTAGCCCACTAGCTGCTAGTTAGGTGCCTCTTCCATGTGCGTGTTAATTCTTGAGACAAGTGCCAATTTACCTGTCTAGGTACAATTCAATTAAATAGAGGGAAAACACATGAAGTTAATATTTCACGTGCTGTAAACACTGAATGTTTCATTATTGATCGACATACTTATATATGCAGTTAGGGTGTCGATACTGGCGATATTATTACATGCAAAAAATTATTTGAGAGAACATTTTTGTAATAATTTAGAAAAAAACATGCTTTTAGCACGTAATGCTTTTAAAAATTGGGATGAATTGTTTGTTGGCGGGTGTACGTAACCAATATAAAATGGAATAATTCGTTATTGTAGGTTTAAAGCTGGATTCCTCCAAGAAACTTATGAAAGTACAATATTTTTTTCTAGCACTAAGACATAAATTAACGCCATCTATGAGTATGTAGCTTTTTAATCAGACTAGATTAGTTATTTTCTATTTTTTTCGGTTAATATACTGCGCGCGCATTCTTGTAGCTGGGTGGGGGCTATTGTCGAGCTGTTTGGATATGGACAAAATAAGTTTTACCACAATAGTGCTTTAGTTACCAGTTATCATTGTCCTTGCTACTGGCTACGTGTAAATTACACATAACGTTCTAGCGTCAACTGGCAGCTAGAATCTACGTCAGAGACTGCATCGGCTGCATAGGCCGGCGTAGACACCTTGGTGCCGACGTGTATCACACCACGCGGACCAAACAGACCACGCGGCCGTGTGATAGCCAACAAACCAACCGCACGGCCGAGCTTATAGTCTCAGTGGGCGCGATGCTAAACTCATTTTATAATGATATCTGTTGGATGATAGCGCCGTTTTTGTGAAAAATCATCTCAAGGGCGGTGTACAAATATTTTCTTATCGCTAACTATAGATAATCTATTATTACAACTTATGGCTAACAAATTGCATCACCAGTTCATCGATCTGTAATACCAAACTATATGTACAATGCATTAGACTCATGAACGTGATACCGCGTTAAAATATACAAGTTTGTAGTACATTGATAGAACTTTACCAGAAAATTGGTTTATTTGGAGCAGCTAGAACTTTTGAATGGTAAGCTCTGATAACATAAAATTTGCTTAGCTTTTTCCGTTTGGAATTTTTTTATAGGTCAACGCAACTATTTTTAAATAACAGCGTAATTTCGATCATGAGCCTGGGGCTTGAAATACTTTAAAGAATTCAAATAACACAGGTTTATTTCATATTAAGTTTTAATTGTTGTGCAATTGACGTTCCCGTTAACATACAAAAAAGTAGTTTATCGGGACTTTTTGCATTGTTTTTTTTTCTTTCGTTAAATATAAAGTCTAATAAATTGTACTTAAGGTGTATGTAATTGAAGGGCTACAATTTGAAAGGAACTAGCTGGAAAAATATAATAAATTAATTTAAGTATCAACTAACTTTGTAACTGCAAATTATGATCAATAATCGTAACATTTAACAGTTATTGTTAATTGGAAATATTAGAAAGGTTCTGAGCATGATTGAAACTAGGGCGAAGCCGGGTAGTAATAAAAAACTATCGTTGTCGGCTATACAAACTAGTACACATATTGAAAGGCATTTAAAAATTTATAAAATTTTGATATATTCACCTACATAAACAACTCACTTTAGTCATGATTTGGGGTGTTTCGTAACTTAACGATCTATAGTACATTAAATCAATCTGAATTCAAGTAAACTTGGTGGTAACTTTATTTGGACCGTGTTTTAGCAGTTATAAAACAATAAAATAAATGCCATTTCACAGGGGAACGTTTGGCGATAGTTCACTAGTATTATATGACGATTAAAAAAACTACCATATATGTATTTATTTATGTATATTTGAAATAAAATAAATAAATAAAATAAAACGTATGTATGTTTATCTGCAAACAATTGAGAGATAATTAACACAAGCGATTTTAATGTTTTTTTTTCAGACCTCGAATGAAATTACCCCTAAAAACAATGTTAAATTATATTGCACGTTAGATAAATCATTGCAAGAAGGGTTTATGAAAGTTCTTTAATGTTCTTGGCGTTGATTAACATGACATGTGTCTATCCGTTATTCGTTATCCGTTACAAGTTAAGTCGTTGTGCGTAATCTAGCGGAGCGATGACCGCAATTCATTGACAATGCAAAGTAGTTCCTTCACGAATAGAGTTGCGCGGGCTTAACGTAGAAAGGGCGAGGGTGCGCACTGCGCATGTGCAGGGGCAAGTTCATTCTCTTTACATGACATCGCCAGCCATCTACCGGTACTGTAGCCACGTGGAAGCACACGTGTCACTGAACGCAATAACTAGAAAGGTTGCATCAGATGGTGAATGCATTATGCAGGTAGGTGCACCTTGCAGTGTGCGGAGAGTACCACGTTATGTGGGACACAAATAACTTTATAGACTAACAAAATTGTTAGATCGAAGAATTCAAACCTTTTTGATATCATTTCAACACAAAATTTCTAATTGAATTTATATTAATTTAATATTGTAATAAGACGACAATTGATTAATATATTTTATTAGAGATAATAAAAGTAAAAAAAATATATTTTAATTTTGTGTCATCCGTTCAGTTCGGTTGTTTTTTCACCAATTTATTATATTTTGCTACCCACGTAATAAGGTCGTTTATTTATTCAATAATATTATATATTTTATTAATTAATATTAGAAGCACAATCTGAGTGAACATAGATTGTGTTTTTGATGTGTACCCATTATAGGATATTATTATTTCACTTAGAAACCTATATTAAGAATATATTATAATGTACAGAAACCTAATTAAAATAAAACAAATAAGTCAAGTCGCAGCGTTAAACAGAATTACATTTTGGAGGTTTTAGTGCAAAATGAAGAAAAAAAATTGAAATTTTCCTATTTTATTCTAATTTTGTCTATAAATCTTCCGTTCATTTCAGTTCGTAGGTAAAGTGAACTAATGTCGACGACTATTGCGTCATGTAATAAAAAAACTACGTCAGTTCATACGTTGTACGTTACACAAGTTCAACTGAAAAACTTCAGCAAGAGAAAATAATTCGCGAGAAAATTCAGCGAGAGAAAATAAGACGTTTTGAATAATCAAAAAACAAGGCTTTAAAGTTTTAATTAATTCATTTAAATGTGATAACATTAATCGATCAAAGAATTAAATAATAATCGGATTTCTGTATAGTAGTTTCTACGTGTTAGGAAGATTAGAATTTATACGGTAAGAATTCAGTTCATTTGAAAAAAGAATCGGCAGATTTTATCGATGTTCTTTTTTCTAGAAGGGAAATTTAGGATTTTTTTTTGGAAAATGCGATCGAAATAATATAATAATTTACCTCAGCTACCTTATCTGCTTTGTCGAGGTTCATGCCACTGGCTGCTGTCATCATCAGGACCGCGATCACCATCATCACCAAGAGGGCACTGCCGAATTTGGTCGACATCTTCACAATCTTTTAATTCGAAAGGAAATCCTTTAAAACCTGAAGCTTCTCAAAATCGGAACTGAGCAAAAGTTTAAAACTCGAGCAGAAAATCTTCAGAGCGCGGGAAACGACTTGTTACGAGGTAATTCGAGAACTTGTGGCGGTGCTAGCACTACACTGGCAAGAGTTAGACTTGGAGTGAGTTTACATTTTCCACAGCACCCGCTTTATAGTCGCGATACCGCGGGGCACCCCTCCTGCCCCTCGCCAGGAAGCCAGCCGGCCATGATCGCTATCCAACCAGCCAGCACTGAATGAATCATTATTTTATTGTATTTCTCAGGAATCGGCCAATTTCTTGGATCGTGGAGGATTTTATGGAAAACTTTCTTAATCTGTGTACTACTTTTGAAACAAGATTTTTTCAATATTTAGACCATTCTATATGACAGGCAAAAAGTCATTTTTCAGAAGAAAAAAAAAACATTCCGAGACACTCAATTTTCCTCGCCTAATGAAACATTAATTTTTCATAAGGCCGAAATATAATAATAACAATGTTAATTAGATCATTTGCATAGCGCCGTTTTGGTGAAAAATGGTAGGACGTACTTTTCACAAAAAATATTTTTTAAGGTAGAAGGAGTGTAATAATTGCAGGCAATTTTTTAGTAGCTGTTTACCATTTATGTTAAGTTTAACTTAGAGGGTGCGTTAAATAAACAAAGAATTTATTTAATGAGGTTAAACGAGACATTATCAAAAAACATGCAGCGAGCTGAGAAAGTGCAGATATTTGTGGGATAAACAATTAAGAATGCAATAAAGGAAAATAAGACACAGACAGATAAGGGTGTGAACTTTATGAACAATAATAATACTAATTGGATTTGTATAGCGTTGTTTTTGTCAAAAATGGTTTAATTGCTTTTTTTGTTTTGTTGTTGCTTTTCTTAGAAATCTTTCCTTCATACTAATCATTCCCATCTCTTTAATATACTTATATATAATTTATTAATGTAAAATGATTGCATAAGAAAGCAAGTTTATTTTTGCACTGGCTCGTAGTTCTGTTGCCTAAATCTGATGCAATTTTAGAACTAAGTTAAATGGTATATTTATTATTATACGCATTAGATATTTTATAAGGAACTCCAGTCCAATTTTACATTATTTTTTACCAGTAATGACGTTCAAACTTAAATTTCAGTTTAAGTTAGTTCATAGTTAAAATAGTTTCAATTTTTGAAAGCCCCCCAAAACGCTCCAAATATATGGCTGGTTGGTTTTGATGAGTTTTGAGGTTAGAATGTCAAATGTCAAAACAAGGATGAGCTTTACCGTACATAATTTTATATTCTATTCATGGTAAACCATAACTAAACATAAGTAATAAAATTATATACCTTTTAGAAACTTTAACTCAAACAACAATAATAGTATTGAGCATTAACGTTATCATAATATCAGTATTGATAATTGGTTTTGCTCATGGATCGTTTTTTTAAATTGAACAACAACTACAGAGCTTAAAGTCACCCAAATTAAGATTTTATTTAACCAAAACTAAAAAAAATACATATTTAAAATACAGAACGAAATTTGAAAAATAAAAATGTTCATACCAATCCAAAAACTGAATGTGCACATGACGTCAGATATTCCAAATGCAATGGTACCAACATAACAATGTGTTTTGATAAGAGGATTTTTTAGTCACTATAACGATTTATAAATTCTACGTATAATTATATATTCAGAATCGTCGTTTGCTGGTCTATATGAATATATATTTTTATAACCATTATGTTTTTCACTGGAGTTCCCTGATGCAGTTAATTACAGTTTTTTTTGTAAATGGAAACATTTGAAATTAATTGTTCAGAACGAACAAAAGAGCGTTTTGAATGAGCTACCAAAAATACAATAGACACATTTTATGTATAGGTATGGGCCAATATCTTGGATTAAAAAAAAGAGTTTTTGGATTGAATTTGATATTTTGATTGATTTTGTTAGGTGTACTGGGAAAAATCTATAAAAAAATCATTTTATGTAAGTACTTGTGTATTGTTTTGGAATTTAAAGCCTCCATAAATACCACTTGATACACTGTTTTAAAGAAAACGTTTTTTAAACAACGTTATAATTAATTTTGTAATAATTTGGAATATAGTACGTATTAACAAATCTCAAATAAAATATGAAACAGAAAAGACACAAAGAGTGAAAAAGGTAATGGTCGCATCTGGACCGCCAACCCTTCAAACATAATTCAAACGTAATATAAAAAAATAATAATTAAAAGTAATGATAGGGCCTTTACCGGTGCACTCACCCAAATTCGAAGTTATTGATTTAACAATTTACTGAACACATCTTATTATAAGTGTATATTCATAGGTATTATAAAATTATAAAATAATATGCAAAATTACTGCCTCAACACAGGCTAGCCCAATAAAGCGGGGTATGCAAAACCTCAACTTATTTTCATTATATATTACCTGCCGTTTTACTTTTTATGTATCTAGTTTATAAACCATTGTACACTTTATTATACATGAATATTAGTTCTAGTTGCACACTTTATTACAATAAAGATATATATATATATATATATATAGTTTCAGTAAAGAAAATTTTGAATAACATTGAATTGAATTGACTACCAGCATAGGCATGTTAATTTTCTACTACGCAGCATCGAGAAAATTCCACAACGTTAATAAATTATGACTGTGTTGAATTATATTCCAATGTTTCTAGTGCCCCTGCGATAACCCCAACTCTCTATAACTGTGACATATTAATCAGGTAAAAAAACATAATATTATTTAAAAAAAAAAAACAATTCATATTTTATCTAAAATAATATTGTTTCCCATTCTTTCGCTGATAAGGCCGGAAATAACTTATCATTCTTCTGTGGATACATTCTCATACTTGTCCAAACTCGACTCAAACATAAGATTGTTACTTTCCATTCGCTTTCAACTAGAAAAAAATGTTTGTTTTGTGCTTTTATGAGACAGCTTTCAAAAATGGCCCAAAACGTCACTTTTTAGTTGGCTAACTCAAGCATTACTGTAAATGATTTATCTGTAAATTCCATAAGGTTTAAAAATATAAAAATTCCTATATTGTAACCTTTAAATTCTATGCAAAAACGTAAGAAAATATTAATTATTTTGTGTTTAATTCGTAGAACTCCATTTATATATATGTATATATATATTTAATTTAACGTAAACCAAATTTAATAATTTTATTATTGAGTTCTGCCAGTATTTTAACTTTTATTTATTTATTATTGTGACAGCTGTTTCGGCATTTAAAGCCATTTTCAAACTGTGGTTAGGGTACGTTGAGACGACATATTTTCAATCACCCGATTTTATTTTTTATGGTCCCTAAAATGATTTATATATTTCTATATGTAGAGCTGTGGCGTGCTGTCCATAAATGCCGAAAAGCTGCCCTAAGAAAAATAAACCATTAGAAGGCATGTTAGGAAAATGTATTTTTTCCATGAATTTAGTAAGGAGTTTGTACGCTTATTTATTCAGTTGGCCAAAACAATCAGCGGAAGATGATAATGACATAGTCATTTTTAAATATTCATTGCAAAATTCATGTCCAAACTTGAAAAACTACACACAGCCTACAATTGGTCATAGAGCAATGCCCGCCACTGATGTAAGGGTTTAGGCTCGTTGTTGTCAACCCCTTACATATAGAAATAAAGGGAATTAGATTAAATTTATTTGAACAATAGAATATTAATAAACGAACGAATGATCCTAATATAACATTAATTAATAAATTAAGGAAAATTATTTATTCATGAGTATTCAGTATATTCACAAGACCTAAACAATATAACGCATTTAAATAATTCAATAGCAGTCACGTTATGATAAAATAATTAAGGAAACATCGCCATTTAATGTGGGAACTTCAAAGTACCTCTCAGAATTGAAAATCTATTGTCAAAATTATTTTCTCAGCAAATCGGTTTCACTGGTAATATATATTTTTGTGTATATTTTTTTTTGCTGGCCTTTTGTGATGGTCCTATATTTTTATGCTGGCCCTGTATTTTTGGATTCGTAGTGGAAATCCATTTTAATAGCACGAAATTTTTTGACATGTTTTTGACTGAACCGATTTCATTCTGCTGCGGGCATCTTCAGACCACTCCTGAGGAATAAAATAAACTGGTCCGAAGACGTCCGTCCAGTCGCAAGTAAATAATTGGAACAAAGTTGTACGTTTTTTTTCAAATTAATACGCTAAGATGTGAAAGATCAAATGTGTGGATAGTCGGTCTTTCTACACGCCGGTTCAGCGTTGGTAACTTAAGCCGGGCTTAAACGCTGCCCACAGTGATACGGCCTCTTACCACGCTTTTGCATTTTTCATTTAATCTTATGTATTCATACTATGTATTTTTACAAGTTTTTGTACATAATTTTTTTATATACTTTATATTTTTACAAACTTTTGTACTTTATATTTTTAAAAGCTTCTATTCTTTATATATTTATAAGTTATATACTTTTATAAGTTTTTATACCTTGTTTTTACACGTTTAAAACGCGTTATTGTTGTTGTATTTACACTTTCCATACTTTTAAGTTAATGGCACATGTAATGGGGTATATATAATTAAATATAATATTTCTCCCCTTGTTATTTAATTCCCTTAGTATCCGGTGAAAAACCATGTATATAATGTCATATCATTTTATTTTGCTCTGTTGTTATTTGTACCTACGTGATATTTTATTATTTACACCCTTAGCTTCTAAATTGTTATATTATAATACCAGCTCATGAATATTTTATGTCATTGTTTTAATTTGCATGTATATATATTATAATAACAAATATATTATGTAGTATATCGGTTATTTTACAATTATATTAGGTTAGGTTAGTTAGTATAAAACGCACTTGAGGTGAACCTTCACAAAACTGCGTTATAGAAATTTACTTTTATTATTATTATTATTATACATATATTAAAAAAAGTTTAATAGTTAAAATAATTTAATAAGTTTTATTTTTTTAAAGTTGTCTAACGAATCTATTTTGGTCAGCGGGGGGTACCGTCACGTGACAATGCTGATTATAGAGATTTAAGTCACACAAATTAAATTTAAATTTCGCCAAAACTACAAAAGACACATTCTATTTATTATGAAAACAAAATCGACATATAAAAGTGTACACACAAAATCCAGAATTAATATTATCGCGAATACCCGCGTGACTTCGGAATAGTGGTGGGCGAAGTGGCTCGGTTTAGTAAGCCGGATCACTAAATCAGCTCTCTGTAAAGACAATCCACATGAAATCTGGACGAAAAAAGTATCGTGTAAGAACGTCTTAAGGACGTCTTTAGGAGGGCCAAGAGAGCGAGGGAGAGGGCATGGTGCGCGGGGACGCGAACCGTCGTTCAATCGAGCCAGATCACCGCACTGGTACATTACAAAGAGCTGATTTAGTGATCCGGCTCACTAAACCGAGCCGCTTCGCCCACCACTACTTCGGAAGCCGCCAATCCAAGCAGGGCGTTTTTTCTCTTCTTTTTTAAATTACGATTTAATAATTCTAGCCACAATTATTTTTAATAAAAAATATATCTTAAGATTCGGCCTTCGTTGATATATATCATATAGATGAATATATTATTTTTAAGCCATAACCTTTTTCACTGGATCTCCTTATTGGGGGATGTTGTAAGGCTGAAGGGTGTGGGAGTTCCCACGGAGGAGGCATTGATTCATAAGGGATAGGAAAGGATAAGGCCTGAGTAGCTCGAACCTTGAATGGAACATAGCTATATTGAGCTGTGAGGCTTACAAAGTTCATCTTTTTAAATGATCTTAAAAAAACTCATGGGGTATTGAAATCTGCATATCATTTTCTGTTTATAATTTACAGGTCAAAACAGTAATTTTCAGGTCACTAAATAATTTAAATAATGAGATATATAGTTTTGAAATATATGTTAAACAGTGAAAAAAAAATACAAGACGCCACTCTGTTTGTAACTCTGAAACAACAACAACAACAACATGAAAAAAAATACTAAAAGAGAGTTTGGAAATTTGAGCTAATCCGGGTATTATTATTTTATTGCACATAAAATTTATTAAATTACGTTAAATAGCCCTTCATTCTAAAAGAGCCGTAGATAAAACAGATAAAATACACGCAATAAATTATTAATATTGCTTGTATGACTGCAAATCATGGTCTATAATCGTTACATTTAATAGTTATTATTATTAATAAATTGAAATCATTGTAGAGTAAGCGGCTACTAGCATTATCCGGAGTATCACATCTATCGGGCAATTAGTCCGTGGGAATTTGTTATATCCAGGAGCGGATTGCCGCTATAGTTCCGAGAGGCACTGACCTAGAGCCCCAACCTCGCGGGGCGGTGGTTTTGTTGTCGTCGTTGTTTATTTTTACCTTTAGCTTACTTTTTATGAAGTTATCGTACGCAGATAGAAATAACAAAGATTTTATAGGAGTAATGCGTTAACCTCTAGATTCTAGATCGTACAGTCATATTTCTTATTCATTTACGTAGAGTTATATTTTATTTGTCGTTTGAATTTCTTTTGTTAAACGGTTGAATGTGCGAGGACCAATAAAACTGTTATGTGTTTGCATTAATTTAGTATTAGTTTGAGGGGAATAAAAAACGCTTTTAGTTTATTAATTATTTTTGTGTTTAATTCGTTTAACTCAATTTATTTCTTATTTTTTAAATTGAATGTAATTCAAATTTAATAATGCAATTATTGAGTTCTGCGAGTGTTTTTAAGGAAGAAAAAACGTTATTAGTACTTTTATTTATTCGATTTTCGTTCTTTATGGATGATGCAAGTTTTTTTAAAGAAGAGTTTAATATATTTTTTCCGATTAGTAATTAATACAGCGCATTTCAATGGGGAGGTTATTGTAATTTTTTATGGTTTGATAAATATAATAGTTTTGCGTTTGAGTTGTTTTAAAATTAGGTGTTATAAATTGATTTCCATTTCTCATAAGTTTGTAATTTTTGAGTAAATGTTGACATTACGCAGGCCCACATAAATCGGGCTTATAGTGCAATAAGCAAGATGAATGAATGAAGTCATCTGATGCGGCAGTCATGAGACGCGCGCACGTGCGTTATCGTGCATCATCCACTATAAGCGCGTGTTGTACTGCAACACCAACCAAACCAAATGAGACCTCCCCACTTCCCACTTCCCACGCCTATGTTTGATAAGTACTTTATATAATAGGTACATGTATTATATTGGAGTTTTATTTGGAGATACTAACTATATGTATAATGTGACCTTAGAACGGGGTACGCCAATAAGATCACTTTTTATTCATAGCTGGCAAGAATGTAATTTTTTCAATGTAATTTATGGAGCTTTAAAAATTAATTAAACACGGAAATGGTCTCTCTGCCGACTGCCAAGCATTTTTGTACTTTTTAATAAGAACATAGTGGTTTCTTGACAGAGCTTGCTAGAATGCAATTTTTACAAGAAAAACACCCCCCCTGTTTGCTGGAAAAACTCCGATTCTGGATGAGTTGCGATGGTCATCCTACCCGCGCCTCGTAGAATGGCAATCCGGCCCCATACAAGAAAAGGTTGCCCATGTCTGACTTGCAGGAAGGAAAAAAGTATTTCCGTAGAACATGAGTCAAGAGATATATTTTTAGGAGGAAGCAATCATGACACTATATGTTCCTGTACAGTATTATATATAAAACTGGTGTGTAGTGTTTTTTAACTGGAGCACACCTGACTGCGTCAGCACGTACGTGATGTTTGTCAGGTTAGTGCAGTCATCGTAATTAAAAATACAAAAATACAACTAAATTGCAAGTCGGCGTTTTAAACAGTACTACGAATAATAGAGCGTGAATTAATTGACACAAATGACTAATCGACACTTAATCAAAACAATCTGTTTAAGGATATCCTCGTATCATGTATACCTATGAATAGATAGACGACAGACTTTAACCAGCAAATCTTAAATGAAATAGAAAAGACACAGAAAAAAGTAACGTCGCATCTAGGACACATACTGGCCTTCATATTTCATTTAAGATTTTTTAATATTATCTACAATGATTTAAAAAACAATTTTTAACTCCGCAGCCCCCTTGCCATCCCCTCTTCAATACCAACTGTCGCCCCCGAAGGTACCACCGCCCCCTGGATCTCTCCACCACCCCAGGGGGTGCAAAGGTGCAAATCTTTATTTTGGGACTAACATAAATACAGTTTATAAGATAACGCACCACTTTGACGACACACCGGAATTGTTTTTTATTATTGTTATGATTAGTAATTCATTCATTCGTCGCTAATTTCGTAGAAATTGTAACGAATTTGTCCACAGTGAAAAAAAAAACAATAAAGTTAATATGTTGCCAATTAATCATGCATTATCATGTTTAATTAATTTAGCACGCAAATTGCGCCATATTGTAATTAATGCGTACCATTGACTTTGCTAGTAATTCTGCTAAGGTAGCATTTGTTAGGTACAAATATACACAGTTAACAGTTTTAGCAGGGACTAACAAGCTATATTACTTCCAGGAAAAGATTACAGTTCTTATTACGTCTAATATTTAAAATAATTGTGCAATCAGTTCTGGGTTTCAGGTCAAATTATGATAACATCGAAACATGACATTTTTAGAAGAACAGCTTGAAATGTTAACTGTCGCTGTCCCCGTTTCCGTAAAGACTCAGCGGTTTGGTTTAGGTATGAGATATAGTTTTAGATATGTGTATATATTTATATTTCAACTCAACACAGAATAATTTCGGAGAGGAAGTTCTGGGAAGGAAAAGGTATGAGGGGTAGGAAGCAGTGGAGTGCTGTTCATAAAGGTTTAAAAGCTCTGCCCTCCCTAAGAAAAACAACAAACCAAATATATTTTTTTTAAATGTAACAAATATCTAAGGAAGAGGTAATAATCTTGTATGCTTGTCCAGAATGATCAGTGGAAGATGCAAATAGAGCAACTTTCAAATATTCTTTTGTTATTATTTATATGAATACCGCACAAGAGTCGCAACTGCTCCTACCCGTCTGGAGCCAGTGAGACTATAGCATCCGCGATAGGGGAATGTTGTGAGGCTGAAGGTACTAGAGAGAGGAAGGAAAAGAGGAGAGGAAGGTGGGGAAATACCTGGCTATTCAGATCTGGTCACCAAACACGGCTAAAAGCCATTTCAAGCAACGTTTCAATTCTGAATGGTGGTCTTTCACCAGGGGCGATACTGAGGAACGTGCGCAAATATACTATATATTATTGTTAAATTAATTAATTTTGAAACAGCACAAATTAATTAAATAAAATTTACTTGCGCATGCCGGGATTTGAACCCGCGATCTTCGGATTCATAGTCGAGAGCCTTACCCCTCGACCATGGAGGCCGTCAAAATTCAATGCACTATTCAAACCCGAACTTGAAATACTACACACAGCCTACCTTTGAAGATAGAGCAATGCACCCAACTGGTAGGTAGGAATCTAAGGGAGAATGTGTTCAGGAGAGACGGAAGTATTAATACATCCCTCACATTGCGCAAAACGATGTGTTGAGAGAATCCGTCTGGAGAGGTCAAAGGGTCTCCTTCAACCTCTCCCGGCCTCTCCCGGCTAGTGATACCGCACGAGAGTCGCAGCTGCCCCCAACTGTCTGGAAACAGTGATTCTATGGCATCTCCAATTGGGATATGTTGTGAGGCTGAAGGTATTCAAGAGGGGAAGATGATGCGACAGAGGAAGGTGCAGAAGTACCTGGATATTCCGATCTGGGACCAAACATGGCTAAAGCCACGGAGACCGTCAGAGATAGCAGAGGTGTTGGTTATCCAATGAATGGTTCCCGGTTAATTAATGGTTACCCATCCACACATCCCATGCATTCCGAGTTGGCATATCGACCTCCCAAATATTTATGGCAAACGAAATTAGACACAATATTTTTTTAAAACGATTTATTTATCTATCACAACAACACACCCGATTTAAGAACAGTTTGAATCATAAATAATTTTGATTGATCTTAAATAATTCACTACTTACCTAATAATAATACTTTTATTTCCAAAATAGATTGGAAAGAAATTAAACGCATTTTTCCAAATTGAACCATTGTTAGCATTCGTTCCTCATCCATGCCTCACTAGTAAATATACCAAATCCGATGTACGGCAGTGAGGCATGCAACTGCCAGAAGAGGATCAAAGTCGACTGAATGCTCTACAAATGAGATCTCTGAAGCGAATGCGTGGTAAAACCACGTATGATCGTGTGAAAAACGTTGCGATTCGTAAAGAATGCAAGGCTGATGTAAGCGTAATAAGTAAGATTAAGGAAGGGACGCTTATATGGTTTGGGAATGTAGAGTGAATGAACAAAGAAAGGAGTCTAATGAGAATATATGACGGAAATGTGAATGGAAGAAGAAACTGGGGTCGCCCGAGGAAGACATGGCATCATCAAGTGAATCAAATATTTGGGTCAATGTATGCGGCGACGTATGAATGTGAATGAAGCAAGAAGTGTAAATCAATATCGAGTTGTTTGGCGGTCCGGCCGAAACGGCCTGATAGAAAGTTAGTTATTTTGACAGTTGAATGTAGATTTTAAAGCTTCATCCATAACACATGTCGCGGACTGAAAACAGCTCTAGAAACTCCAGACAGAAAAAAGGCGTGCAAATTTCATGACGCCAGAGATAAACCGTTCTTTGGCGATGTCTCCCATCTCCTAGGTTTAACAAAGGGAAGCCTCCTTTGTGGCCGACTTTCTTCATTCCTTGCTTCGTGTCCTGCCTAATTAAGACGTCCAGTTATGAACCAGACGGTTTTAATCACATCTCACTTTCTTCCCCTTGTCCAATTCGGGTCCAGGACCCATCGCTTGCAGCAAGTGCCCCGGGCGTCCCTGTCCTGCTCTACTTCTGCGGCCTCCATTTATTGCAGGCTCAGCCTCTGGAATTGATTTGTTTTTGTAATACTTTTGTACGTAATCATTGTTTACGTTAAACGCGATAGCTTTATCATACTATTTCGTGAGCTGTTTTTAGTATTGATATATTTCGGGTTAACGTATTTCTTCACTGGGTACAGAGTGACAGTTATTCACGGTAATATGGTTTTAAATTTTCCACGCACATTTAATCAGTTTTCGTGGAAACTTACGCCCAAACATATTGGTAAGATAAAAAAGTTTTTTTTTTAAGAGTATTTCATTCACCATGACTCGGTCAAATCAGGTCTTGTAGATTACAACATGCCTAGCTTGCATTTTTATCAGTTTAAGAAAATAACAGGAAGAAGAATAATATATTTTTATTAGGTAATCTTAATGAATACGAATAGTTGCTGTGATCAGTGGCGTGCCCATTTTACGAAAATAGCTAGGGAAATTTTTATGATGAAGGCCTAGTATTAAGCTGCAACATGTCCGAAAAACCATAAATGCCAATATAGGTATCAAACTATTCACCAAAAGGAGCTCTTACCAGAAACAAAACCAATGACATTACATACTAATAGACACGTTATTGTCTAACAAAATTAACAAAAAATGTGGCACAACTAAGACTCTTACGTTTACAGTAAATTCTTAATTCAAACATCGTTTTTGTCTGACAAAGACGGACATTTAAAAGATGTGTCTGTTGAACGTGATGGATGTGCGTCCGTAGGTCGTTTTCGTAATTCAATGCTGCGTAGAATATTGATACGGGTGTGAATGAGATGACACTACGCTTACTCGCTTGCACTTATGATAGGACCTACTAATGGGCCCTTTACATGATGGCCGTTGATGGGCCATCCGCTGGCCGATGCGATGGCTTGACGATGGCCGGCGAGCCACTACACGATGGCGACGTTCAGTTCTCCTTTCAACGTGCTTCCGGATGAACGTGCCGCTGCGGCAATATATTTGGTTAAAAACGAGATGATTAGTTTTTATTAGTAAATTAGGCAATGACATTAAAAACAAATGATATGTAAATGTAATTTTATGATATTATGTGCTACCTCAAATCAAATTAATTTCGGATATTCAGGAAATGTAATATTTTTTTATAATTTGTTGTTATTGTTTTGTTTTTCCTCTCTTCCAATAACTCTTGCCCAATAAAAATAGGATGTAAATGCAGACATATTTAAAAAAAAAACTTATTTACTTAATTTAAATACAATATTTGGAGAGCCACAATTGACAAAAATACCTATTTAGTGTTAATTTTTGTATTAGGGATTTCATAAACATTCATCAAAGGAAAAATTCGATGAATTTTATAGTTTAGTCGAAAAATGTTTCGAAGCTACCTAAATATTACTAACTAGGACGTCATCTCCAGAGCACGTTCAAGCGGACACTGAGCAGTTCGCCACGTGTAGTGGGCGCCACTATCACCATCCTTTGATGTGTATTCGAAAAACCGACAACAAGGCCATCCCGCGCCATCACAAGCGCCATCACAAGCCATCATAGGCCCTCTACATGATAGGCCCTCTACATGATGGCCGATGATGGCCCATCAGCTGGCCCACTACGGATGGCCCATCGTGTAGTGGGCATAGTGGCGTATGATAGCGGATGATGACCTGTGATGGACCCTCTACATGATGGCTGTTGATGGGCCATCAGCTGGCCGATGCGATGGCTTGGCGATGGCCGGTGAGTAACTTCAGCTAACAATATGAGTGATCGGAATTGAACTCGCGGCTCACGGAAACAGAATCAGTCATGAAATAGATTCCATTACTACGTAACGCATGGCGGGTAATGATTCATTACTCAAAATATTATTATCGTTTGTAAATATAAAATATGAAAATGTATAAAAAAATACTTAATCGCTTATGCTGACTTTTTTTTCATGCCATTATATTAGTTATTTGATTACCCAGCAAAATAAATAAAAACATTATTGTTTTATTTAATTCCGGGTATAACAAATATTATTTTGATTAATGAATAGTATGTTTATACCTTCCTGGAATTACATATTTATATGCGTGGCACTGATTGATGACCTCGACAAATCTAGAGGCTGCCGATTTGAATCTCGGCGGGGCAAATAAATTTATTTCACATTTAAATAACATTTTTCTTCTTGAGTTGTGTCCTCATTGCTGAGGATCGTGACCCCCACTTTAATTTCCCTGGTGTACAAGGCTCCTCCACTCCTTGCCATCCTGCGCTGCATGGAAAGTTGCGGACACCGACGATCCGGACGCCTGCGAAATTTGGTCACTCCAACGCATCGGTGACATTCCTCTACTTCTCCTGGCTTCCACTTTGCCAGTGACCATGAGCTTCTCCAGGTTGTAGTTCTCGGTTTGGCGAGCAACATGTCTAAAGAATCTGAGGATATCCTGTAGTTGATAGCTTATTCTGGATGCCAAGCTCCTCAAGAATTGATATTTCTGCGCCTGGCTGTCCATGGAATACTGAGCATCTCGCAGCATCACATTTAGAGGGCGTCTATCCGCTTCCTTCCGCTGAGTGTCCACGTTTCACATCGTAAAGAAATATGGGGAAAATCAGTGCTCGGACGAGTAATAAAAATTAAAAATATATATTATTAAACGCCGTTCTTCCCAACCCTATTGAGCAACTGTTGAGCCGAAATTTTGTTCAAATGCACAAATTCGCTCTTCCCAACGAAATTCTCGATCAAACGTAAGATTTTTTAAATTTTTTTTTATTGAAAATTTTTGTTAGAAAATTACATTTTGAAACAGTTTGAAAATACAGGAAAATATGATGACGGCCTCCATGGTCGAGGGGTAAGGCTCTCGACTACGAATCCGAAGGTCGCGGGTTCAAATCCCGGCGTGCGCAAGTAATTTTATTTAATTAATTTGTGTTGTTTCACAATTAATTCATTTAAAAATAATATAGAGTATATTTGCGCACGTTCCAGAGTGGAAGATACTCTCAGTATCGCCCTGGTGAAAGACCACCATTCAAAATTGAAACGTTGCTTGAAATGGCTTTTAGCTGTGTTTGGTGACCAGATCTGAATAGCCAGGTATTCCCAACCTTCCTCTTCTCCTTCTCCTTCCCTTCCCCGATACCTTCAGCCTCACAACATTCCCCAATTGGGAATGGCATAGTCTCACTGGCTCCAGATGGTTGGGAGCAGTTGGGACTCTTGTGAGGTATTCATATAAAAAAAAAAAAAAAAAAAAATATGATAAAAATTAAATATGTAAATAAAACAATCCCACAAAGGCAAAGCATGTGTGTGATTTTTTATCACATTTCTATGGCTTATGTGAAAGTTTTCATTTTAAACAAAAAATAAGTTAATCATTTTCTTAAAAGTGGTAGCGAAAATAAGAAAGATAAAATATGACAGAAAGTGACAATAAGAAACAAACAAAAAACATTTCATTAGTTATGGCAGTAAACAGAATTTACTGTTATTATCACATATAATAAGATTTTAGTGAGCGTTTTAAAATCACACACAAGTACGATACTCATGTTTTGAAAGTAGGTTTTATAAAAATGTATATGTATTGGTGTATTAAAAAATGATAATATAAAATAAGGCATTGAACAGTATAATACATTGTTGGTACCAGCAGCAGGTGAAAAATTGAGTTGAATTTTAAAAGTCTAATATTAAATTTTAAACAAAAGAGAACAAGCTAGAATTCTGTCTAAAGGAAAATACTATAGATGACTGTTAAGACTTATAAGAAAAATTTATCTATTTCAGTGTTTTTTTACAAAATTTAATATATTTTTTATAAGAGTTAATGTTTTGACATAGCGCGGTCTCTTCAAAGATTATGAAAAGTGAATTATACATTGGTGCAATAAAATTAATATGCCTTTGGGCCAACCTGGTTTTGTAATGGGGTACTGCATATATAGAATTACCAAGTTGTTTGGACGCATGTAAATAAATTTTAGACATTGAAAACTATAGGTCTGTCTTAGGTCCAAAATATCACTTTCTAGGAACAATTGTTTGGAGGGATAGGTTTTGACTTTCTTGTACATAATCTTGATAATTGATTTTTGTACAATTTCCAGGGGTTTTATGTGATTATTGTAAGTTTAACCCCAACCAATTATACCATAGGAAAGAGATGAGTGAACTAGTGCATTGTTAACAAGTTTCATGGTTTTCACATTTAATAAGTTATTCATTCGTTTAAATATATAAATTAAGAATCTTACTTTATTTAATGTTTTTTCTATATGGTTGGTCCATTTAAGTTGACAATCTATATTTACACCTAAGTACTTAATGAATTTTCCTGATTTCATCTCCTCACAGCTTGAGCATGTGGTCGGGTTACATTTAACATTATGAAACTTCAAAATAAGGTTAGTTTTAGGAGCTGATTTTTGAGTATTGTAAAAAGGGATGAAAATAGTTTTATCATAATTTAAAGTAAGAAGGTTTCTATCTAGCCACTATTTGATAATAGCAATACATTTGTTAGCTTTATTTGCTGTATCTTCCCATGTTTTTCCTTGAACCGTTATTGCAGTATCATCAGCAAACGAGAAAATTTACCAGGTATATTAATGTTACATAGGTCACCAGAAAGAGTAGAAGCCCTAACACAGTTCCTTGTGGCACACCATGTTTAACAAGATCAAAATTGCTCAAGCATGCTCCAATTTTTGTGCATTGTTGAAGATTCAGTATGTAGTTTTGTAATAACATGAGACAATTATCTTTAATTCCAATGTTGGATAGTTTCTTTAAGAGAGTTCTATGGTTAACGGTGGCCTTTTTTAAGTCCAGAAAAATTGTTAGAGTTTTGATGTTTGCATCTAAGTTTTTGGTTAATTTAAATAAAGCATCATCAGTACTAAGTTTATTTCTAAACCCGTATTGGTTGGCTGATAGGAGTGCGTTTGATTCCAGTAAATACATAATTCGTTTTTTAGACATTTTTCGAAGATTTTAGACAGTTGTGAAGTTAGTGTGATTGGTCTGTAGTTATCTGTTTTTTGATAGAGATCCTGATTTATGTTTTGGAACGTTGTTAACCAATTTAAATTTATTCGGAAAAGTACTATTTCTGGTGCAAGTGGATGATTATATGTTTTTTAATAGATTTGATTGTGGCTTTGCTTAAGTTATCAGGGCCATTAGCAAACCTAACGCTTAGACTATCAATGTGGTTTGAGATTTCAAGTTCTGTTATTTGGGTGAAATCAGATAATTCAGAGGTAGTATTATTAGTATTTAATATATCAGAGGGTACTTGCCGCGAGTGTAAGCTAAGAGAGGGATTATTTTCTATTAGAGTCGATGCGATGTTTGTGAAAAAGTGATTGAAATTGTTTGCGATATCCTCAGCGTTCTCAATGGTTATATTATTTTCAGTTACAATTTTTTGGGGAATTTTGCTCTCCTTTTGATTCCTGTTTGAGATTTCATTTATGATGTTCCATGTTTTTTGTGGGTCATTGTGTCTTTTTGTAGTTGTTGCGAATAGTACTATTGTTTTCAATTGTTTATTAGAGTGTTTAGGTAATTTCTATATATAATGTATTGCTTACGCTTGCTTTGATTTTGTGTGATATTGTTGGTTATGCAAAGATTTTCGTAGTTTTTATAGTATTTGAGCAATTTAGTTCTATGTTGAATTGAGATTATTAGTCCACGTGTATTCCACGGTTTTATGTGTCTATGTTTACTTTTTGGCACTGATTTTGATTCATAACTTTTTTCAATATGTTTTTGAATTGTCTCGTAAAAGTTATTTAGAGATAAATTTGGATCGTCATTAGAGAGCACTGAGATCCATGTTTCGTTTGTCAGTGAGATGTCTAGAGTTAGGTAATTAATTTTAGTGTTGATTTGTTGACAGTTATTCGGCTCTGCGGTAATAGGTGATTTTACAGTACAATAACCATAGAAGGTGGGATTGTGGTCTGTTAAGTCAATTTTTAAAGTGGCAGTTCTGTGCAGGTAAGTTTTATTGGATTTCATAAATATGTGATCTAGACATGAATCGTTGGGATGATTGGGTCTTGTTGTACTGTTTATGTATGAAAGTTAACCCCTGGTGTACAGCAAGTTTAAGTATTCATTTGCAATTGGATTTAATAATGAGTTTTGTATATTTTGTATATTAATTTAGGATATCGATTTTTGTGGATTAAGTTCCCCTCAGCAGAAGACTAGTTATAAAAAGTATCAACAGGGTGACAAACGTCACCCAAATGTCAAATGTCATTATTAGTTTACCATATATTTTACGTGGTTCAAATATTGAATGAAAAATATTTACTTCTGTTTTCGAATGTCAAAACACGTTTTTTGTATGTTTTAAATAAAACTGAAGAGAACCTTACTTATTTGAATTATTATAAGCTACGTTTTGTCTTGTTTTTCACGGAAGAGGAACGTCAAATGTACGAAACGAACAATGTACTTTCGGGGTATTAAAAAAATCAAGCTAATATATTATTATTTTGATAGAAAGCAGTCACTTTGTGGTTAGACATATTTAATGAAAATAAAACAATAACTTTGTTTATAACCACGAGAATTTTATTTAATTTTATTACGACCGACCGGTTTCGCTTAACATAAGCATCTTCAGAAAATAAAGAAAGCTGTTAAAACCAAAAATAAAATTCTTAATAATCAACTAAATGTGTCCAATAGCCCAATATTAGGTATATTCCCTATAATCTCGTAAAATTTCCCATCCCATAATCACCTGTTCAGTTAATCCTTGGTATTCCATTATGTGCACTTCTGTCTCTTTCGCTCGGTTATTTCTATTTCATGCTATCTCATTTTTTCTTTGTTCTATGTTATGTTCTGTCTTATTCTATTTTGTATATATAAACACACACTATATATTTTTGATCAGTTTAATTTTTGTACCCTGAAGATGCTTATGTTAAGCGAAACCGGTCGGTCGTAATAAAATTAAATAAAATTCTCGTGGTTATAAACAAAGTTATTGTTTTATTTTCATTTAATATATTATTTTCAACATATTTTTAATGCATACGTTTTCGAAGTATAAATTGTAATATAATTCATTACTTTATTAATTAATGTTATATTAGGATCATTCTTTCGTTTATTAATTTCTAATTGTTCAAGTGAATTTAATCATAGGCCCTTTCTTTCTATATGTAAGGGTTTAGGTTTGTTGTTGTCGAGCGGGACGTGATTATTTACTACAAGATGTTCTGCGAACTTTAAAGAAGTGCTTTTATTTTTGTAACATCTCATATGTTCTTTGAATATAGTTGAGAAAGCCCTTCCCATCTGCCGTATATAGGTAGCGAAAATTATATATTCACCGCTTCTCAGCATGTTCACATTATCAAAACAATAAAAAATATTAAAATAAATCAATTAAGAAAATATTGTCATTTAAATATGAGCAAACACATTATAAATGTGAAAACCTCACAGAATTCAGAATTTTAATTATTTCTAACTAAATCGGTTTTACCGATAATATATCATTACCCATCTAAATTGAAAAGGACTGGGAGTAAATAAAATCATATCAATAAGTCGTCACAATGTGGATTAATACATATATTACTCCATTTCCAACATTGGAGTTTTTACAAAAAGTTCGATTTTGACTCGCGTTCTCTCACATCTCACGCTGCAACGGGTCCGTTACCGCGTGAACCGTATTAAGTGACGCTCGGAGTTCGCTTATTTTTCAAAGCATTTGAATTTGCCTATTTGATCGACTTTTTCATACTTCAGTAAGATAGACACCTGCTTGGACTCTTAATTTGACTCAGTTCGAGCTTCGGGTTTACTCATTGCTCAAACATTGTAAAACAGGAATTTTTAAATAATTCTGCATTATTATTTACGTAAGTTTTCAGTTAAAGTCGAGAAATATCGCAGGCGAAAAAAATTCATGGACTTCTTTGTATTTTCCATTTTGTTAGTATTAAAACACTAACATATCTATTTAGGCGCCAAGCGGAATGAATGTGAACTACATAAATAACGACTGATTTTTTTTTTTATGTCAACCTTATTGTATTATAGTTATATTTTTAATCAATAGAGTCGCTACCGTTTTGGGCTTCACATTTCAATTTAAGGTGTTGGAATTATAATGTTATTTTTTATGACGTAAGCCGCGTTCTCACCTCATCTATTATACTCGTATGCGATAGTATACCCGATAGAAATAGAAGACCAATGTTGAATCGACTTCAAATTTAGTTTTATTCTATATTATAGACCGAAAAATTGAAATGTGTTAACGGCAGTTTCTACAGCCGATAATATAAAAATATATATTAAGATATATATTTTTAATTGTTTAATATTAGCTATAATTACCTACTTGTTTCTTTTTTAAACAGTTTATTTATAATATTTAATTTATTGTTGCAAAGTCTAATTTGTATAACCCCAATTTAATTTCAACTTTATTATAAAACAAACAACAACAAAAAAAAAACAAAAAATAAGAGTTCTACAAATTACACATGAAATCAATAAAGAAATGATTAAGAATATTAGTACGACATTTGTCTGACTGATTTGCTGCGTCTGTTTGAGCTCGGCGAGTACAAATTAATTGAATTAGAATATTAGAATTGAAATTAAGACACTTTTGTACTTTCTTCCACTTATTTATTTTCACCAGGACC